>JAHIAM010000768.1:0-45426 GCA_021605205.1 Aegilops longissima
AACAAGCACCGCGTGCGGGGATATCTGCGAAGATCGGACCGTCAATGCGGATTCGAGGCTCTAAACCGGTCGTGGAAGAAGCCATTCAAAAGAAATACCGGGGCCCGTCAATTTGGACCCGAATACTCGATCGCTTGTGCGGATACATGGCACCCCGAAAACCAGCCAATCACCAGCGAGGATTGTTGGGTGTTCAAACAAGCGAGGCAAGTTAAGTGTCGAACTCAATAACAAGGGCTGCATAGCGATGGCGAGGAAGAGCCCGGCCGCCCGAACAATAGAGGGCAGAAGGTTTTCCTACACAAGTGCGGACGGTGAACATGATATCGCAACCCACATACCCAAAAGGGGGAGGCGTGCACTAGCGGACGTATATGCGATGGACCCGATCGCCCGAAGTTCAACCCATGGTCTTCTGCCCGATCACCTTGATCGAAGGACCACCCACTAGCATCCATCGGCGGCTTTGCGCATTAGTTCTTGACCCAATTATCGGCAGATTTCACCTCACGAGTCACGATGGGCGCGGTAGCAACTGAACCTGTTTCAGCGAGGATACGGTCGCAAAATGGGCATAGACCCCTCAAGTTAAACCTACAAAGGCGACCTTTAAAGCGTCATACGGATGTAGAGGCCGGTTATGCGGGCTCAGTTACACTCAGTGGTCTTGGATCCCGGATACCTTACGAAGCGAAGAGTTAATCTTGACATCGTCCCATTCACAGCGGCTATCATGCCTTTGCTCGGACGAACCGCATTGCTAAGTTCAATGCGGTGCCTTTTCGCATACCTCAAGCTCAAGATGCGGGCCCTCGAGGAGTAATCACGGTCAATGGAAACACGAGCGCTCTCTCCGAGCGGAGAGCACTGCAGCGACCCTCATGGCGGAGGTACAAAAGCACCCTCTCACAGCAATTTTCGAGTCCGGCCACTAAGTGTCCGGACAACATCAACGCACCGGAGTAACCTACAACAAGACCGCTGGCACGATTCAAGCGCAGCGTAGCAATCCATTTAACCCCGCCCTCGCCAAAATGCGAAGCTAGTATTCAGCGTACATAATTACACTCTGGAGATACCATGGGCATATGGGGAGGGGCAAGACCACGATGCGCCAAGAATGCGGCTCGACCGCACCGGGGGTTCGATTGTGTCATTCTTTTCTTTTTCCTTTTTTCTTCCTTTTTTCTTTCGGGACTCTGTCTTTGAGAAGTCTGTCCGGCACTAGAATCGCCGAACTCAAGATGCAACAGCCGAGGGAAGCGGTAAGCCCGTCGAAGTGTTGGTGGTCTCTATTCTGAGCATTATACCTGTTTACATACCATCCACAGCTTACCCCGGGAGAACATGTCGAATAGTCCTATCCCTTTCTCCTTCGCACTATTTGTATCGTTCTGCTCTCATTGCAAAACCTTTTGAATAAACAATACATAGCTTTTGCTTATTATTGCTCTACTTCCCTTATATATACATATGTCCATTTCACGACATGTTGTAACCGTACACTTTAGTGCAGCCAATACACCGGGGCTTAAGTATCCCAAAATTGTGGTGTGATAAGTCGAACACTTTCACAAGTCGGCACCCGAACTTATAGCATTATATGAATCGGCTCGAATCATGTCTTGGGTCAATAGTTGGGTTTGCGGCTCCGTGTTTTGGTACCTTACATTCCGTTATATCGGCTAAGGTAGCACCGGAGAACCACTGCGATTGTGCCCCAGTTGAGCTGGGTCGAGCACCTCGTGGAAAGCTAAAACTGACCGTCATGATAGAGGCGAGAGCGATGCGCTGTTGAGAGGTTTTTGGTCCCTAAAGACTTATGCGCTTAGGCGAGGCCGGAATTGTCCGGCCAAAGGCGTGGATAGCGCCCGAACTCGGTCTTCGAATACTAGGGGCTTCGCGAAATTTAAAATTATAGAATTCTATGGCTAAGTGAGAGTGTTCAAGCATTATAAGTCCGGTTGCCTTGTTACGTTGTGTTGGCGCCTCCCTAGATGGACCCAAGAATGGGAACAAGAGTGCTCAAGTTTATCGAACACCCAGCACTTGTGGCATGGGGGCTGAAGCCAACG
Organism: Aegilops longissima; assembly: GCA_021605205.1. Lineage (NCBI taxonomy): Eukaryota > Viridiplantae > Streptophyta > Magnoliopsida > Poales > Poaceae > Aegilops > Aegilops longissima. The sequence continues at coordinate 2,076 of JAHIAM010000768.1, forward strand.
ACTTGCCATCTCTCAAATTTGATAAGCGGCCGCCTGAAGGTAATATTTTAAATTAATAAGCGTTGCTTAAGCGCATATGAACAAGTTTTCAGCGTGCAGGATAACAAATGCGAGTTTATTCAAAAATTACATCCTTGGAGCACTCATCCGCTATTGGCGGGCACCCTTGAGGAGGCCCTCATAGTACATTTAGGCGCGATGCTCATGGGCCTTGATGGCCCGTCGTCCTAAACCTCTCCGCATCCAGCTTGCCCAGTGCACTTTAGCACGAGCAAGGGCCAGCGGACACCTTCAATGCAGGCAGGCGCTTGATGACTTCAAGCAGGGGCAGGCATCCACCGGCCGCTGCACCAAGCGAAGTAGCTCCGGGCATGGCCTCCAATGGCCACAGCTGCGCTATAAGGCCCTTCATGGCCTGTTCGGCGACCTTATGGGCTCGACCAGCTGCTTCAGCTGGTGGCTCGAAACACCGGATGGTCGTCCTCGACATCTTGAGACCAGAACACCTTTTTCGTCGATCTCCCCTCCTTGGCGGTAGAATCACGGCGGCATCGGACACCTCGGGGCAAATCTGCGAATGCTCCTAGAGAGCTCGAATCCGGGTAAGTAATAGGTAATTCACTTTCACATGCTTGCTTTGCATAAAGAATGCCTTACCGCTGCTATCTTCTTTAAAGACTCAATCTCTTGGAGGGCTTTTTGGGCCTCGGCCTTAGCAGCTTTGGCACTCTCAAGAGCGAGGCGAGCTCGGACTCTCGAGTCTTGAGTCACGCTCCAAACTCGTGTTTTCCACGAGCTTGGAGCTCTTGCCGCTCTGTAGCCAGCTCGCCTCCCCTTCTCTCGCTCGGTGCGTTAGTAGCCGCTTTGTTTCGACCCACGGACACCGCTTCCTTCAGGAGTCGCCACCTCGTTCGTGGCCCTGCAGTACCAAAGTTATTCTTGTTATTTTTTGCAGCAAAACCTTTTCTATAAGGTATTTCTTTAATAAGATATTACTTACCTTCCTTGTCCTCGAGCTGCTTCTTGGCCTGTCAGAGCTCGTTCTCCGGACCGCTTCGAGTTACTGCTTCAATGCATTGACCTCCATGATCGATTGCGCTTGAGTCGTCGGCGCATCTGCATTCCCATATTGACATACTTATGTTAGACTCATGCGTATATCTTTTTAGATCCTTAGTTCGGCTTTTCTTTCCGAACACCGAACTAAGCATCGAGATCTGTCTATCACGGTTATATTTTTACATATTCTAAAACTTACCTCAAAGCCTGTTAGAAGGCTGGTACAGGCTTCGGTCAGTCCGCTCTTGGCGGACTGAACTGTCGGATCACCCGCGATAACGATGCGGTGCTCCTCCTCGATGAGGCCGTTAAGCGCCTCGATAAGCTATCCAGCGCCTCGGTTGGGCGAAGGACACGGCGTCTTACCCTTCTTCGAAGGTCCGCTTGCAGGACTCGGAACCTTGAAGGTTCCTGCATGGAGACCCGGACAAGGGTGGGGCCTAGAGCCTGAGGTCTTGCCCCAGCGCTGAGTCAGGAGGTTGCCTCGTGGCACCTCTGCGCTACCTCCTCTTGACCAAACCCCTCTTGGGGCCCCTTGCCCAGCGTCGTCCATGGCGTGAGGCGAGGCGATCGGAGTGAGGTACTCTCCATTTCCGGCGAGCCCGAGACCCGCTCGATGAACGCCCCCAGGCGGGCTGCATGGTTGTTGACATTAGAGACACTCTGCAATAATAAAAAGCCATGGATGCCGGACACTTACGATCTCGCCCGAGCTTGGCCTCGTGGGGCCAATCCTCCTCGTCGTCGTCAGCGTTGGTGGAGAAGTCGGAGGAAGGTTCTTCCTTCTTGGACCCTCGGCCTCCCGGTCAGGCGGCCTTCCTTTTCTCCTCCCCGCTGGGGAGGAGCCTTCTTCTTCTTCCTCCTCTTCTTGGGAGAAGATTCGCTTGAGAATCTGGCAGCACCCGGGCGTCGGGAGCTCCTTGAGTTCCGTGGCCTCCTTCTTAGCCTTCTTCTCCGGCACCACATGGGGTGCGGGCCAACAACTTCCGTCAATCGAGGCGTCCGCTGGAGTCTTACGGCAAAGGCCGGACAGTTAATCTGCGGGCGTCTTCAATAGTCTGTCAAAAAAATAGGGAGTTTTAGATCCCACATAAGTCAATCTATTAAAAAGAGTCCGTAAAGGTAAAATAACACCTCGCGGCTGGGCGCCCACGAGCTGTATCCATGATCTTTGTTAGCGGATCTTTGGGGCTTCAGCGCCCTTGAACAACACCTTCCGGGCATCTTACGTGCGTAGTGTGAAGAGCGGCTCAAATTGATGCTTTGTACGGATCGAACTCCACAAGTTAAAGGCCCGTTGTTGGCAGGGAGAATCCGGCGGATGAGCATCACCTGGATTACGTCGACAAGCACAGATTCTTGTCCATCAGGTTTGGACGCATGTTTGGAATCCGGATAGCTCTTCCGAATTCCCCCCGTCGGCCCATCTCTTTCCATAGCGAGAGCCGTTTGGGAAGCGAGATCTAAATTCGGGGCCGCCACCCATTGGTCGCGTGGCTCGGTGATGTAGAACCACCCGATTGCCACCTTTATTGTCTCCACGAAGGCGCCCTCGAGCCATGGGACTTTGGCCATCTTGCCAACCATGGCGCCTCCGCACTCAGCAATGGCCGCCCACTACCTTTGGTGGACGTTGAAGATCTTCAGCCATAAGCGAAGTGGGGCTGGATGAGAGGAAGGCCTACTTTTACGATGATAAGCGCCGAGATGTTGAGGATGAAATTGGGGCCAGGTCGTGGAAGTCCAGGCCGTAGTAGAACATGAGCCCCGGACAAATGGGTGAAGTGGAAAACCTAGTCCGCGGAGGAAGTGGGGAGAAACACCACCCTCTCATGGGGCCGGGGGTTGGAATGAGCTGCCCGCATCGGGCAGCCTGTCTTGTGATGTCATTTGGACAAATGCCCGGCCTCCCTTGATCTTGTGATGTGCCCTCCGTGCAGAGGAGGCCATCCACCTGCCTCCGCTCGACATGGTTGGAGAAGGTTGAGGTGGGATGTGCGGACTTAGAGCCTTTGGAGTTGAGTCTTGTGAAATGGAGAAGCAAAAGGAGGAAGAAGGCATAGGTGAAAAGGTGGATCCTTATCCCTTATATGAATGAGGACGAACTATCGTCCCCCACCAGCCCAGTAAAACTTCGCTTATCTCCCAAAGCGCCCGTAATCAATGGCGCGGATGGGTTACCACGTCCGTATTGATGAGAATCCCGGAATAAGGGGCACGATATATGCTTTGATAAGGCGTGCCAAGAAGCTGCCTCGCTAAGCAGCTAAGGTAAAGCGGTAAAAATGATTCATATAAAGGCATGGCCGTGATGTGATGTCACGCCCGCGGAATCGTCGGCGGATCGTGCAAAAATTATTCTCTCTCACGGTGTTATGTGGAACTTGTTTTGCGAGCGGACACTATCCTTGTGTTCATAACCTTCTATGAAGTACCGGAGGAGGAACCCGCCTCGCAATGCGAAGACAATCAACGCGCGGACTCGCCGTCATTGAAGCCTGGTTCAGGGAGCTCTGAGAGTCGGACTAGGGGTGTCCGGATAGCGGACTATCGTCCGGACCGTTGTCGGTGTCAAAACCGGCGGATCTCGGGTAGGGGTCCCGAGACTGTGCGTCGAGCGGATGGTAACGAGGAGACAAGGGACACGATGTTTACCCGAGTTGGGCCCTCTTGATGGAGGTAAAACCCTACGTCTGCTTGATTGATATTGATATTGTGGATGTTTACAGAGTGGATCTACCACAAGATCAGGAGGCTAAACCCTAGAAGCTAGCCTATGGTATGATTGTAAGGGTTGTTGTGATTGTTGTCCTACGGACTAGAGCCATCCGGTTTATATAGACAGGAGAGGGCTAGGGTTACATAGAGTCGGTTACAATGGTAGGAGATCTACATATCCATATCGCCAAGCTTGCCTTCCACGCCAAAAAAGTCCCATCCGGACACGGGGTGAAGTCTTCAATCTTCTATCTTCATAGTCTTGGAGTCCGGTTGATGATGATAGTCCGGCCGATGATAGTCGGCCGATGATGGTAATCCGACAATCCGGACACCCCTAATCCGGGACTCCTCGGTAGCCCCGAACCAGGCTTCAATGGCGATAAGTCCAGCATGTGTGTAGTCTTGGCGTTGCAAGGCGGGTTCTCCTTTAAGTTCCATGTACTGCCGAGCGGTGTCGGCTTCCTCATCAATTTGTGCGTCTCGGCTTCCGCCCAATAATGGCCTTCTTCCGCGTCGTGCGAATGTGAAAAGCAGGGTGTCTTTTATGTTTTACCCCTAGTTGTGCGAACAATCTGCCTATAAGGAGGCAGAATCCAGATCCAAATCACCATCTTCCTCTCATAAATACTCATCGGGCGCTTTCGACCAAGAATCCATTCCATCATGGACCGTCAGCGCTCCCAGCCCTTTGCCGAGGAGATTGGAGGAGATGCTGCATTTACGCTGTGAGCTGGTGAAGCTCAAATGGGGATATCTCCTCCGGCCTTCATGGTTCGGTTCGAGCAGACTTGCCACCTACAAGGTGGGAAGCAAGCGGAGGTTACCCTAATCCCAACAAAGGGGCGGGTATGCTTCGTCCCCTATCGATAAGGGGCTCGGTTTCCTGTACATCCATTCCTCCGCGGGCTCCTAGAGTTCTCGGACTCCAGCTCCATCACCTCCGCCCGCCTCAATCCTGCATATTGCAGGTTCGTAGCTCTTCTTGAGCTTTTCCTGAGCATCGAGCCCCACTTCACGCTGTGGAAGAGGTTGTTTTGCCTTGTACCCCCTCTCACGAGGGTCCATATATCAAATGGGCGGCGCGAAATATGGCGCATTGCGGCACCGGATATCCATCCGGAACCCCTAAGAAAGCGTTGAACTGGCCTTGAATGGTTTATATAGAAGGCGCTCGCTGCGGACCCTGTTGGATCGGCCTCCGGAGTTCAGCAATGCTCCTCTGAAAAGCCTTAGTTGGCACCGGAGCCCGGCTGGAGGAAGACAAGGCGTCCATTATTTGATGGGCGAATAAGGTTCTTGGCCCATGCCGGTTGACCATGATTGGAATCATGTCAACATGCATTCTGTGAGGTGCAGCCACTGTCTGAGGCCACCCCATGTGGGATTTCAGCGGGGAGGGCGATGCCACCCGTCATGGCGCAAAGGGCGGAATCGGCCGAAGATCTGGTAGCGATCTTGTTACGGCCTGTATAAGGGGAGAAGGAGGATTTCCCGGAAGAACCCGTTAAATGGGTTTTCGAATAATCTCGGCCTTGGGTAGTAAACACTCAGCGTGTCCGACCCGTGCCTTTGAAACTTAAGTTTCTTACATTGTGTTCTTCTTCGATGCAGGAACTGCGCCGGACTGTGGAGGAATGCTGAGTCGGCTCCGCGGCACGAGATCCAAAGAGATCCCGGGATCCAGCCTCCGAAGAGGATCCGGACATAAAGGTGGAGCTAATTGACGGGGTGTTCCACCAGCTCAGCATGGACAATGCTTTAGTCGCCATCACGGCCGACTATCCCGGACTATATCCGGCTTCCCGGTGATTCGGCGAAGCCTTGACACCGTCATTCCTTCCTTGCTTATTTCGACCACCGTATATGATGGCATTGTGCGGAGGCGCCCTAGGCGGCGAGCCAGCGGTGGCTGACCAACAAGGCGATTCGGACGATGGCGGAAGAAGTGCGGCGCGGACTGGCGTCGCGCAAAGGTATAGCTCACAATTCAGTATTTGAAACAGCGCTCCTAGGAAGCGTTTGAGTGCTCATGATTTTTATAGGGAAAAAAGCGTCCGCGGGTTGTGGCGTGGAAGTTGTCAATCCAACCTCTACCAGCGGGCTCCTTTTTTTGGTCGGGGAGGGGGGCGGCGCAAAGCGCGAGCGGGCGTTCCTCCGGCGGAGGATGCCGAAGACTGTCCGCCACCAAGTGCGAGGTGGAAGTGCCTGAATCACGAGCGCCGCGAGACAGTATTTCATGGCGTGCTTCTCCCGAGGCGTTGAATGCCTTTAACAGAGGGGCAGCGCACCTTCGTGCTGCTCAAGATAGTTTTACGAGCCACAGACGGTATGTAAAAGACATCGGGTGAAGAATTTAATAGATGTATATGCGGTGGCCCCGAGACTTAAAGTAGTTATATTAACTGATTTAAGGATCATATGAAATCTGAGGATCTTACGAGAAGAATACCCATTTGTCTCGGGAGTTGCAAGAGTGCAAGGCCCAACTTGAGGCCGCATTTTACAGCGCAGCGAGGAGGAAGCATAAGGACCTCCACAGTAGCATTATTTTATAAAGATAAGTAGCGTTTGGCCGTTTGCGCAAGTCTAAAAAGCAACATTGCAGTGCTGCGGACAAGATCCGGACGAGGCAAGAACCTGCGCCAACTAAAGGCGGCGAGAGGTGCTGCATAAGGTGCAGCATAGAAAGGAACAAGCTCGGGATGCCCATGCCCAGCTTGGAGAAGAGCTGAAAAGCGTTCGGGCGGCGATCGGACTCCGTTAAGGAGAATCAGCGGCCGTCGCGGCATATATAGTAAGTGCTTGGCGAACTCCTTTGAAAAGAAGAGTTGGCGAGAAGTCAATTGACAGAATATATCGTAGGTATGCTCACGAGTTACGCCTGCGGAGAGATGCCGTAACAGCGGGTGATCAACTTCGAATTGTTGCAACTGATCGAGCGAGTTGGCGGGCTATGGCTGCGTCATCCGAGGCGTTATGGCCAGCCTTCTCCATACCAGGGTCTTGGGGAGCTTGCGGGCTGCTGAGAGTCTTGGCAGCGCTTCCATTTATGGAAGATTCGGCCTGCCGCCAAGGTGCCGAGGAGGCTGGGCCATGGTAAAGGCAGCGGTACAAGAAGGCGGATCCCAACCACATGGCGAAGTCGGACCTGTGGGGCCCGATGGGAAGGAGATCCTGTGAGTTTAGTATAAGGCCAAGTGGAGTTGGCGCAAAATTTTCCCAGCGGAATGTAAATTAGACAACTGTTAGGCAGGATTGAGGAAGAATACAATCAATCGATTTGACAATGTATTATAAAATGACATACAAAATGCCTTCTAGCGGATTGTAGATCGTTTGTCTTTGCCGACCTTTTAAGCCCGACCTCGGGACCCTAGAGTCGGAGTGTGTCGAATACCCTCTCGGTTATGAAAAAACGGGGTATGCATGGAGACCGAGCGTAGGGGTCATCGGTGCTTTATCGGACAAGTGCCCAACTAGTTATGTTATATTACATGGTTAGTAAGAAACATCTTCCAGGGAGAATAGTTCCGTTAAGGGTTCCTTTCCGCTGGGGGTGGCATGCCTAAAGTGCATGTCCGGACTGCGAAAAAAGCAAAAAACATCTGGGGGCAGATAAATAAGTGGATAAAACATCATATTTTAAGTCACCGACCGAATATTCCCTTAAGAATGCTAGCTTTCGGCTTCACCCAGTCTGAGGTACACATCCGGCTGACCCGGCAGTAACAATCGCAGAGGTGCTCCCTTTACCTCCTAGCGAACAATCGGGAGCGTAAGGGGTAAGCACGGGGCGAACAACCCAGCTTGGCCAAACCTTAAGTCATATCGATGCATATAATGGTGAATAAAAAGGTACATGTGGAGGCTTGACACATGTCTGGGCATAAACCCGTATAATTAAACACGGTAAAAAGCCCCGAGTATAATGAGTCGGGTAGCACATCAATTGTCTTGTGAGCGTTGCGGGTAAAGCCCTTTAAGGCTTGGATGAATAGGGTTGAGAAGAAAAAGATAAACAAAAGGCAGCTGAAATAAAAAAAAATTGGGCCGGGGAAGGGGCGAACTCTTAGTCGGCGCTAAACATAGAATCGTCGGGCGGGCTCGTTCCATGGGTTCGGCTCGAGTCGGTTATCCGATGCATTTAAGTGGGCAGATGCGCTCCACGGTCAGGACTTGATCGATGATGAAGGGCCTTCCCATTTGGGCTTGAGCTTGTCCTTTTTCTTGTCCGCGGCGTAGAACCAGTTAATAGCGTTGTAAGTCTTGGCCCGTACTTCTCGCTTTGGTATCTTGAGCCTGCTGTTGATAGAATGCGGAGCGAGCCTTGGCGGCGTCGCTCTTCCTCCAATGTGTCCAAGCTGTCCTGCCGATCAACTCGGCTTCTCTTTCTTCGTACATGCGCTTTCGAGGTGAGTCATGAATGATGTCGCGAGGCAAAACTGCTTCTGCGCCGTATACCATAAAAATGGTGTGAATCCGGTGAGTACGGTTAGGCGTTGTCCGCAGCCCCAAGTCTGGTCGAGCTCCTCTACCCGGTGCGTGTCAGATTTCGTGAGGACCGCACTAGTGCGGGTTTGATGCGCTCATTATTAGACCATTTGCTCGTTCCACTTGACCGTTGGTTTGAGGATGATAGACTGAAGCGTAATCGAGCTTGATGCCCATATTTTTGCACCATGATTTAACCTCATCGGCGGTGAAGTTAGTGCCGTTATCGGTGATGATCTTTGTGGGGACACCATAGCGGTGTACTACCCGGATATAAAGTCTATCACTGGTCGGACTCTGCCGTTTTAGCTGGCTTGGCCTCTATCCATTTGGTGAATTTATCCACCATGACCAATAGGTACCTTTGCTTGTGGGTTCCCCCTTTAAGTGGTCCAACCATGTCAAGCCCCGGACATGACGGCCGGGTAATGGGTATAGTTTTGAGGCGGTGGGTGGCATATGGCTCGATTAGCAAAGAGTTGACAACCGGCGCATCTTTGGACTAAGTCTGTGCATCTGCTTTCGGGCCGTCGGCGATAAAATCCTGTCGGAATGCCTTTCCTACAAGGGCCGAGCTGCGGCGTGGTGTCCGCCTAGTCGGCATGAATTTCAGCCGGGAGGTTCCGCCCTTCCTCTTGGAGATACACCTTTGAAGGACTCGGTTGTGCTTTTCTTATAAAGTTCTCCCTCATAGACCTTGTAGGCTTTAGATGGCGGACAATGCAGCGGGCCTCATTTTGGTCTTGGAAGCTCTGCCTAAGCAAGTAGGCGAGAATGGTTACATCCGCAGGCAATTACTGCCATTATGTAAGTGGGCGGAAGGTGTTATGTCATCGGCTGAATCGCGGTTAGTGCGGCTTGTTCGGTTTGTTAGTTCGGACTCCTCTTCCCATAATGCGGATGGCTTGAAGAGCCGTTCAGGAAGATATTAGGAGGGACAGCGTCGCGTTTTAGCCAATACGTGCCGATCGTCGGCTGCTTGGTTATTATCCGGGCTCGTGATGGAATTCAAGTCCTTGAACCGGGCTGACATTTTTAGGACAGCGTTGCGATATGCTGCCATTTTGGATCTTTGGCGTCAAAGTCTCCGTTTATTTGGGATATTGCGAGTTTGAATCGCGCACCTCTAGGCGTTGAATGCCCATGGAATTGCCATCCGGAGACCGTGTAAAAGGGCCTCGTATTGACTCGTTGTTGGAGTCCGTGTACATTATCTGAAATGCGTATTGGACTGTGTCTCCGGTCGGGGCGTCAATATGCCTTGACCCCGATCCGGCTAACATTTTAGAGCCGTCGAAGTGCATAATCAATTGGAGTATCGCCGTATTCTTTAGGGAGTTGACGGTCCATTCAGCGATAAAGTCAGCCAAAACTTGTGACTTTATAGCTCGCCGAGGTTTGTAAGATATATCAAATGGTAAGAGCTCAATGGCCCATTTGCAATCCTGCCCGTCGCGTCGCGATTGTTTATAATGTCGTTAAGTGGTACTTGAGGCCACTATTATGAACACTCTTGAAAGTAGTGTCGAACTTCGGGATGCCATGAACACGCGTATGCTATCTTACGATAGTGCGGGTAGCAGGACTTGCGGGGGTTAACACGATGGATCGTAGTATCTTGGTTTTGAAGAGAATTTATGCCCTTACGTTTCTCGTTCAACAGCAGTACAGCGCTTACAACTTGATGCGTAGCTGCGATGTATAACAACATTGGTTCGCCCACTTGGGCGCAGCCGGGACAGTTGTTGCCAATATGGCCTTTATTTCTTTGAGTCGGCGGTGGCAGCATCCGTCCACTCGAAGTGTTCGGTCTTGCGCGTGAGGAAGCGATAGAGGTAATGACTTTTCTCCTAGGCGGAGATAAAGCGGCTTAGAGCGCTCGCATCGATCAATTTTGTATTTGCTTGAGGTCTTTTGGGATATCTAGCTGTGACAGATCTCGGATCTTGGCTGGGTTTGCTTCAATTCCTCTACGGATCTGATGAAGCCCGCAGCTTTCCGGTGATGCGCCGAAAACACATTTTCAGTTCAGCTTGATGTCATATGCTCACGAGGTTGTCGAATGTGAGCCTCAAGTCGTCTACTAGAGTTTCGGCGTGTTTAGTTTTGGCGACTCGTCGTCTCGTATGCCTCTACTGTTTTGCCGATCTGGGTAGCGGACATATACGAATCATGCTTGCTGATATATTGCGCGGCGTTTTTAAGTCGAAGGGCATCGTGTTGAAGCAGAATGGTCCATATGGAGTAATGAATGCCGTTGCGGCTTGATCGCTTCTGCCATCTTGATTTGATGATAGCGGAGTATCGTCCGGGAAGCACAATGAATCGTGTCCTGCGGTGGCATCGATGATTTGGTTGATCGGGGGAGGAAGGGATCCTTTGGGCAGGCCTTATTTAGGTCTTTGAAATCGACACATAGGCGCCGATTTGTCCTTCTTTGGTACCATTACCAAGTTTGCTAGCCAATCCGGATTGTAATGTCTCTAATGAATCCGGCTTCCAATAGCAGCTAGCTCTTCTCCCATTGCCTGTCTTTTGGGTTGAAAAATCGTCGAAGAGCTGTTTGGTGGCTTGAATCCTTTTAGGATGTTTAGGCTGTGTTACGCCAATCTGCGTGGGATTCGGGCATATCCGAGGGTGCCGAGGCAAAAATGTCCCAATTTTCGAAGGAATTCTCGCGGTCACGGTGTCTACATCGAGGTTCAATTGTGCCTGATGGAGCCGTCTTCGTGGGGTCCGTTGGGTGGACCTGGAATTTGACTATTTCATCCGCTGGTTTAAAGGGTGGACTTGGATCTTTTATCAAGTATCACATCGTCCTGTTCACCATGGGCGCATCATGATGAGTTCCTCGGCGCTAGGGCTTGGATAGTGCCTCGAGGGCTAGTCGGTTGTCTTATTTTCGGTGCGGAGTGCTATGTTGGGATCACTAGCGAGTGATAATTCCGTTGGGACCGGGAATTTTAAGCTTCATGTACCAATAATGGGGTATAGCTTGAAAAATTGTGAATGCCTCTCGTCCTAATAAAGCATGATATCCGCTGCTGAATGGAGCCACTTGAAATGTGACCTCCTCGGACCTGTAATTGTCCGGCGAGCGAACACTCGTCGGCGTGATTTTTCTGTGCAGCATGCTTCGGCTGGGGATTATTCCTCTAAAGGTTGTGCTGCTTCGCTCAATGCGGTTCGATCTATTTCCATTTTTGGAGGGTTTCCTCATAGATGAGGTTTAGTCGCTGCCGCCATCCATGAGTACCTTAGTAAGGCAAAATGCGTCTACTATCAATTTGAGGACCAATGCGGTGGTGCTCGGGCAGTTGAATTTAGGTTAAATCGCGGCATTGAAGGTAATAGCCGTGTCGCTCCATGGATTTATTGTTGCTACTTGGTAGACTTCGGCAAGGTTGCGGAGTTGTCGTTTTCGCATGTTATTGGATGTGAAAGTCTCGAAGGCTATTAACACCGTCTTGGTGTTCTTTGGCTGGGATTACGAAGCTAGAAGCTCTTATACCTTTGGCCACCTGCCGTAGTATCCAACATGCTCGAAGGCTATGAGTTGGAGTGGCGCCCTACGTGCTATGAATTTTGCGAGGTCCGTTTAGCCAGCCCTCGATGCAGTTCCGTACCCTTTAGGGGTTTTGGTTTTTGGTATTCAACCCGGTGCTGATGATGATGCACCCTTTGGTTCCGGACTAGGGATGTATTGGGGCGGATTATCCCTAAATTTATTTTCGGTTTTCAAGCGCTCTCCATCGCACGATACTTTTATGCGATGGTCACCAAGTCAACAAAGCGTGTAATGTCATGGCGACTTATGGCGTTTAGGATTCCCTTGTCCGTGCAATTATTGCGAAGGCTGAGATTGCGTTTTCCTCTCGGCGAGTCCTTTATTCATCCATAACGGGAGAATCTGCCCGATGGTGATGTCTTGTCTCGGCGGGCTCTTGCGAATTAGAGTTAGATCGCATATATGCAGGCGGGTGGGTGGAACTAAGTTGGAACCCTACCCATCTCAAGGCTCGAGGGCGAAGTTTCCAATTTTGGAAGCTTGGATTTACGGGCGTTGTCCAGCGAGTGCAGTCGATGCGACTTTAAGTTCGATGTTTGATCGAAGCCCGTCCTCGCGGTAATCCGGCATGGGGGTTGGGGATCGGACATGACTAGTTTTCAATACGGGAGAAGCGTCGCCGCATTGTTCCTCTACCCTTTGCAGCGTGGTGGGTGACACAGGGAGAATTAATTTCTCTCGGATCGGTTTAAGCCCAATCGATCGTAATCATGGCGACTCCCGAGCGGCGTCACGATCAAAGCTCGTTCTGGACGAGAGCTCTATTGGATCCAACCGCTCGGCGAATTCGAGCTGGCGTGAAGATTGCTTTTGGCGACTTGAGAGGTCGTTGTCGAGCGATGGCGGACGGTGGTCATAAGAAAACCACCTAGCGGATAGTTTGGCGGCGGCCAAGGCTCCTTTGGCAAAATACCGTCCTTGAAGGCGGGAGGAGGCATCCTTCCTATCGGTGGCGGCACGGAGGAACTCTCAATGAAAGCACCAATGTCGGTGTCAAAACCGGCGGATCTCGGGTAGGGGTCCCGAACTGTGCATCTAGGCGGATGGTAACGAGGAGACAAGGGACACGATGTTTACCGAGTTGGGCCCTCTTGATGGAGGTAAAACCCTCGTCCTGCTTGATTGATATTGATAATGTGGATGTTTACAAGAGTGGATCTACCACGAGATCAAGGAGGCTAAACCCTAGAAGCTAGCCTATGGTATGATTGTAAGGGTTGTTGTGATTGTTGTCCTACGGACTAGAGCCATCCGGTTTATATAGACACCGGAGAGGGCTAGGGTTACATAGAGTCGGTTACAATGGTAGGAGATCTACATATCCGTATCGCCAAGCTTGCCTTCCACGCCAAGGAAAGTCCCATCCGGACATGGGGTGAAGTCTTCAATCTTCTATCTTCATAGTCTTGGAGTCCGGTTGATGATGATAGTTCGGCCGATGATAGTCCGGCCGATGATGGTAGTCCGGCAATCCGGACACCCCCTAATCCCGGACTCCCTCAGCCGGACTCCAAGACTATGAAGATACAAGATTGAAGACTTGAATGTCGGGATGTCTTTCCTGGCGTGAAAAACTAACCTAACCTATCGTGTCTATATCCGGAGGGATTTAGTCCGTGGGAATGACTATAATCATACCATAGGCTAGCTTCTGGGGTTTAGCCTCCTTGATCCCGTGGTAGATCTGCTCTTGTACTACCCATATCATCAATATTAATCAGCGAGAAGTAAATTATTACCTCCGTCGAGAAGGCTCGAACCTGGGTAAAAGCATATCGTGTCCCTTGTCTCTATACCATACGCCAACCGAATTGATTCATAGATTACCGGCACAGACTCCTCACCCGCGGCCCCATGTTCCGAAACGCGGTTGTCATTGACACGTCTCATCCCAGCAGAGATCGTGTCCCCTTATTAGGGATTCTTTTATCGAACCAGACGTGGGTAACCCAACCGTCCTCAGGGTACAACTTCTTGCGAATAGGCAAAGTTTAAGGCCCGGGAGGAGGCGTTCGATATTCTCGGCCTTTATAAAGGAACACAGACCCGCCTTTCCTCCCCATGCTTGCTTCTTCCTTGACTCTTACTACCTCGAGTTCCAACACCCAGGTCTCACCCTCCGTAAGCCTAAGTCATGTCCGGATCCAGGTGTCAAGTCTGGTGGGTGTCTTCTTTTGTCCTGAGAGGAGAATGTCGCCAAAGCTTGGTGGCGGATACGACCGTAGAAATCCTCCACCAGCTTCCCACGGAGGGGCAGGTTATCCCTACCCCCCAGATCCGGTGAGAGGGTCGTGTTTGTTTCCCACTTCCTCCGAGGATTGGGGTTCTCCCTCAATCCCTTCGTCCGGGGGCTCATGTTCTATTACGGGTTAGATTTCACGATCTCGCCCCCGAACTCCGTCCTTCTCATCTCGGCGTTTATCGTCACGTGTGAAGCCTTCCTCCGAACTCCTCCACACTTCGGCTTGTGGCTCAAGACCTTCAATGTGAAACCGCAAATGATAGAGGGGAGCGGTAGTCTTGGTGGTGCCTCGGTGAGCAAGCTTACGGCGCTATCCCGGTTAACGAGGATCTTTCAAGGAATCTTCCGACTTATGGCAGCAGGAGTGGTTCTATATCACCGAGCCCCGCGGTTCCAAGTGGGCAGTTGCGCCTGCGTTTCGATCTAGCCCCCCAATCCAGCTTGCATCATGGATTAATAAGGGGTTGGACTGGGGATCCGTTGATGAGGTGCGGACTCTGCAAAGTCGCATCCGAAGCCTCATTGAGAAGGATATCAATATTGTCAACGTTATTCAGGTAATGCTTGTCCGCCGGACCCTGCCGTGCCAGCGACGGCCTCTCCGCCTATGGGAGTTTAACCCAGAAGGGCCACAGCCTCTTCAGCACTTCTTCGGCACTATGCACGAAGGAATGTGGAAACTATTCTTCGGGAGATGAAAACAATGGCCGGAGACCACCGAAGATACCAGCCTAGACTGTAACCATCCGGACACCCCGGTAAGTACTCGTCCGCGAACACCTCATAATCAGATATCCGGTGGTAATACCTGAGCAAACCATCCTTTTCGGGAATTTGGATAAATAAAGCGGAGCAATTAGGTGTCGGCCCCTCTTCGAAGACTCGGCAAACCCGTGTTAACAAGGATCTGCACCGGCACCGTGCGAGCGCCCGGCGGAGGAAGGTGGAGAGTGAAGACCGGGATGACCTTTGTTACGGAGGTAAGTTAGATCTGAGTCCGAGAAATCGACATTTCCTCGCCTAAAGACAAAGGCGAAAGAGAAGCCAGTATCCCTTCTCCATTAAGGAGGAAAAGGGCCGCCTCCGAAGGTTGGGAGGGGCGGTCTCCTAAGAGGGGCAAGATGCCACCGTTGGCGGCTTTCGGGTTTGGAAGGCGGCGCCGTTGAACAACTCCATCATGAGACAAGCCCTCCACCAAACCGTAAGTGAATCCAGGGTGCTTTGATAGCGTCCGCTCCTTTCTGATATCGAAGAGATCGTAGCGTGCATGTACTTTTACAGTTCGGCACGAGTTTTTTGGGCAATCCTCTTCTTGGAGATCTCCTCTCGAGAGATGATGGAAGCGAGGCGCCTCCCCGACCTCCTCGCCCAATAAAGGCGGGCGACTCGAAATGTCATCTCGGAGGTTTTCTCGATCAACAAGTTGTGCGGGGATGAAAGAGCGGTACCGAAGGTGGACCCCGATCGTCAGGGATTCGGGGCCAATAATGAAGGCCTGGACTGTCCGGTTTGCAATAGCGATGATTACAGAGCGGGTGAGCGGGTTCCTTCAAAGGATGGTCCTGCTCCTAGGCGGCTTCAGGAGACCGGCAGCGCGGATATATTGCGGGATATCTTTGTGAAAAGCATCTGTCTCGGGGAACGGCGTACCTTGATGGATACAGTGGTTGAGAAGATTACATCTGCGAAGAAGCAGATTGAATGAAACCTTCATGAGCCTTCTAAAAGGCTTGAGGTTTGTGATGTAATGTTTTCAACTATATTTTATTTGCAAAGATGCACCTATGTATAGGTAGTAGCCCTGAGACTCGGGTTGTACGGAGGATCGAAAAGAAATATTCAGGACTAATCTGATTAACTTGAACACGAGGCTACTTCCCCTTGACTACTTCCGGACTAGGGATATTGCCGAGCTGCAGCGAAGCTTGATGTGGCAGGGGATGACATTCGTTAATCAATATCGTATTGACGAGTGCATAAGGTATGTATTGGGCAGTCCTTCACATACATTTTGTGATATAAGCATGACGTTGAAAGTTATATCTTGGAATATGCATGGCTGCAGATGGTGTTGCCGCCGTTGAAATTCTTGGCGGAGCTGGCCGGGCCAAGAGCAGGCCGGTTTAGTAATCTCGGCTGCGAAAAAGGCATCGGCTGATTTAAAAGCGAACAAGCTGCTCGGCGCCAAGACGAGGAGAAGATATCCATGATGGTGCTTGAACTAAAAAATGTTGCTAGCCGTTGTGAACTTCTTGAGAAGGAGAATGAAGCCAAAATGGCTGAACTTGACAAGGCCTTACGAGAGGCGAGAGAAGCGCGGTCTGAATCCAGAGCAGCCCATGAGGAGATCCGGCAAACTGGGGAGATTGCGGCCGGTAAGCCCTTTTTGCTACAAACTACGTTCGGCGATCCGAACTATGCTCAGCTTAAGCAAGTGTGGAGTTCTCCGAACGAGTTTTTAGACATGCCGAAGAGTTCTTCCGATGCGGCACAGGTTTACCAAGTGCGAGAAGGGTATGCAATGGAAAAGCTTTTCTGGACACAATTTGGCGCGTCAAAGCGCCCTCTGTTGCTGAATGAACAAATGTCCCAATGGGCCGAGCTTCATAGGATATCCGGCGCCGCCATGAAGAACGTCATAATCCGGTTGTGGCCAACTGAGCCTGTTCCGAATAGCTACTTGGGCTTGGTGCAGCGACTTGTTGATGCAGTGCCACGTATCGACGCTGTGAAGCGGTCGGTGTGCATTGAGGTGCGGATGGCTTTTGCCGAGTCAATACATCTTTGGGGAAGATGAAGGCCATCGATGTTGCGTGAAGAGTCCACCCAGGGCAAGGACCGTTCGCACGGAGCATTATTTTGAAGACATTTTAGAAGTCGCCCGCTTGATAGAGGTCAATGCTCGAAAGACATAATATTGAGTGAGGTGTATGGGAATTGTAAAGACAATTTTATAGTTAATCTATTTTATGTTTTGCTCGAAAGCTTGTGTTCCTCTGTGCGGCGTTTTATATAATCTGAAAGTTTTCGGTCGTCGACTGCCCCCTTGTAGGAAATGCGGTGTTGAAAAACATTTGATCACTCTTGACCCAGCGTCTTGGTCCATGAAGGAGGTGATAATCGGCGAACCGAACAATCAGACTATAGAGCGTTAACACTTTCACTTAGCCATAGGAGTTTTATAGGGGGCTCGATATAGCCCACGGTATCGTCTGACTTATTCCAATATGGTGTGTTACATGTATGACCTAAAGAAAAAGGGTCCTTCGTGTGATACGGAGGGAATCGCGACAGATTTTGATAAGTCATCGAGTGGTTGACCAGCTCTCGCAGCATCATGACGATCGGTTTCGGCTTTCTCTCTTGAGGTGCTTGACCGGATGAACCGGAAGCACAATCGCGGTAGTTCTCCCATTACTACCCTAGCCGATAGGCGGGCGTAAGGTAGCAAGCACAGGAGCTGAGCAACCCAACCATTGACCCATGACATGATTAGGAGCTGATGCATATAAGGCCAAACTTCGTGGCCTTGAAATCGTTGTAAAGTTGTTCGTACTTTGTTGGCAACTCATTTGTTCCCATACGAGCCCTGGCAGGTTATGCCAAGGTATATCGTGAAACAACCATAGGAGCAATATTCATTTTCGAAAAGACACGAATGATTAATTCGGATAATGCTTACTGGGACCTGAGCGGTATGCCAATGATTACTTTATATATAAAAAGACCTCAACCCCGGCTATTTGACATGCACGGGGTCGAAGGCGGAGGAAAAAGGCATATTACAGGCTCGAAATAAAGAGTGCGGTCTACAAAAAGTTTATTTTGGACCTCCTGTCGCACGTCTACGCGCATGTCCTCGGCGAGAGGAATCCTTGATGGAAGTAGCCTCTTAGATGAGTGTACGGATCCGAACTACGATGGAGTCGGTATAGATGTTTGTCCTTTGCGTCACCTGTTTTTAAGAGATAATGAAGAAATAAAAAAGGAAAGTAGATCAAAAAATGTTACGGGAATGCTTGCCGGCTTGTCCGTATTGTGTTTCCGCCAATGCCCATGGTATCTCAAGTGCGTTGTGATGTATGCGTGGTACAAATTTTGCGGGTATATGAGGTGGGCGGCGGAAGCCGAACTGCTATTTCCGCTCCGGGGTTGATCGAGCCTCGGGGGGAAATTGCTTCTGACCCCCGGTATTTGGTTGGTGAGCCTCTCCGTCGTCCCTATCGCCTGGCGGCCTCCTCCCCTTGTGTTCGGCATTGAGCTTGCCGGCCTGCTTGAAGACCCAACAGCTTCTGTTGGTATGATTAGCTGGTTTATCGGGGTGGCCGTGAATCTGGCAGGGTCGGTCCAGTATCCTGTCTAGGTTGAATGGTCCGTCTCGGTTCGCCTTGAATGGCTTTTTCTATTGACCGGGTTATGGATTGCTGAATCCGGCGTTGACCGATGTGTCGTGTGATCTTTCATTATCATTGCGATTGTTGTGTTTGCTTCGTCATGGCTTGGCATTGCCGTCTCGGTTCAGAAGTGCCCGAGTCGCTGGTGTTGTTGCTTCTGGCGAGCGGTTGTCTTCTCAGCATAAGCGAGTCATTAGAGCGGTAAGGGCTGTCATGGATCTAGGTCCTTCTTGACCGAGGTGGCGTGGAAACCATTCATCCCGGACGCTGTGTTTGATGGCCACAAGGGCTTCCGCGTCGGGACAGTTGATGATTTGGTTCTTTTTAACTAAGAACCTAGTCCAAAGCTTCCTGGCTGACTCTCCGGGCTGCTGGACAATGTGACTTAAGTCATCAACGTCCCGTGGCCGGACATATGTTCCTTGGAAGTTGTCGCGAAAGGCGTCTTCCAAATCTTCCCAGCTGCCAATAGAATTTTCCGGTAGACTGTTTAACCAGTACCGAGCTGGTCCTTTGAGTTTTAGTGGTAGGTATTTGATGGCATGAAGGTCAACTTCGCGGGCCATGTGGATATGGAGGAGGAAGTCCTCGATCCATACCGCGGGATCCGTTGTTCCATCGTATGATTCGATATTCATGGGTTTGAACCCGTTTGGGCATTCATGCTCCATTACTTCGTCTGTGAAGCAAAGAGGGTGTGTGGTGCCTCTATGTTGGGCCACACTGCGACGTACCTCCGATGGAGTCCATTTGCGGTTTTCGGCCTGGGCGTGGCTAGGTTTGTCACCTCCGAATAGGTAGTCATCGTTGCGTGTCGAGGCATGTCCTCGCGGTCCGTAGATCGATCTTGCGTGTCCTGCTCTACTATCCAAGTCATGTTGAAGGTCGTATGTACAACTGTTGGGTAACGTAGCAATAATTCAAAATTTTCCTACGTGTCACCAAGATCAATCTAGGAGATGCTAGCAACGAGAGAGAAGGAGTGCATCTTCATACCCTTGAAGATCGCTAAGCGGAAGTGTTACAAGAACGCGGTTGATGGAGTCGTACTCGCGGCGATTCAAATCGCGGAAGATCCGATCTAGCGCCCGAGCAGGCGGCGCCTCGCGTTCAACACACGTACAGCCGGGGCGTCTCCTCCTTCTTGATCCAGCAAGGGAGAGGAGAAGTTGAGGAGGACTCCGACAGACATGGGCGTGGTGGTGGAGCTTGTGGTGTTCTGCGGGGCCGCCAAGCTCTACGGAGGAGAAGGAAGAGTTGGAGGAGGAGAGGGCTGCACCGGGGAAGGTGCGGCTGCCTCTCTCTCCCTCACTATATATAGGAGGAAGGGGTGGAGGTGTAACACCGGATACAACTTTCCATATTAGTAACTCCGACTCTTGCCCTTTCGGAGATGTGTTTTATTATTTCCTTCGTGGTTGGGTTTTGTCATTGTTTTGCATTTTGTTTTGTTATGCATTTCATCTCTTGGCATCATCGCATTTCATCGCATGTTTTCAAAACTTGCATCCGTTCGAGTTCGCTGGTTCTCTCCGTTGTCCGTTACGAGTCGGATACACTCCGCAGCGCTTGCATTTCTCGAAATATATTTTTATAAGTGGCCTAAAAATGTTCTCGGAATGGGTTGCAACTTGTCATGCGGTCTTATTATAGTGTAGACAGGCCGCCTGCCAAGTTTCGTCGCATTCGGAGTCCGTTTGATAGCCCTACCGTTAAACCTACTACCGCGATATAGCGGTATATTCGTCGGACGTTTTTGGTCTCCGGAAGCAGATCGGAGTCGCTCTGTTCCTTTCTCTTCTCAGCCGAGGCATTCTACAGCCCACCAACCCCCTCTCTCGATCGGGTCCGTCGGATCGCGATCGGAGGCCTCAAAACCCTCTAACCCCAAACCCTAATTACGCCTATAAAGGAAGCCCCCCTTCCATTTTGGGTCTTCTCCTTCCTTCCCTCGAAATCCTGCGCGCCCCTCCTCGCTGTCGTGGCCTCCACCTCATCCTGCCCTTGGCAAGCCACAGTTGGCGGCCGCACACTGGCGTCGCCCGACCAGCAAGTCGCCACAGCCTCCCTGCCCTCCGTGAAGCCAGCGTCAGAGCCCATCCGCGGCCCGTCCACAGGCCTAAGCGGGCCCGAGCGCCGCTGCTGCCATAACTCCCAGCGCCCGAGCCGCCCGCTCTGCCGCCGGCGCCGCCTCCAGCGTCTCCCGCCCGCCGGCCCCTCCTCGCCGCCTTGCAGCCCGCCGCGGCGCATCCCAGCGACCCGTCCTCTCTCTCCTCCTCCTTCCCTCTTTCTCTCTCTCTTCCCCTCACGGCTACCTCTCTCTCTCCCGAGGTTGTCGCCCTTGCCGGAGCTCAGGAGCCGCCGCCGACCCTCCGTCGGCCGGATCCGGCAGCCATGACGGATCGATCCGTTCCGCCGCCCGATCGGCCCTTCCCGGCGTCCCAGCGCCCCGGCGTCGCCATCAGCCGCCGCCGCCCGGTCTTCGGTCCGTTCTGGATCGAGAGGCAGCGATCGCGTCCCCAGCGTCGGCCCGACCCGTGGGCCGGTGCCCGACCCGACCACGGCGGCCTCCCGGGCCCGGCCCCTTCCGGCCTCTGCGCCACCGACGGGCCAAAGCCCATGGTGAGATGCCCCCCAGCGCACATTACATTGGGCCAGCCTCTGTTTCGGCCAGCGCATGTTTTTTCAGATTTGCGAATTTCTGATTATCCCGAGTTTAACAGTTTCTGATTGGACCCTAAACTTCATGCATTTAATAACTTCACAACCGTGCATCGGTTAAAATAATTTATATATGTAAAATGCTTAGTTTTTCATCTAGTTTAATAATATGCCATTTTCATCTATGTTTAAAATGTTTAAATTGAGGTTTGCATTAATTTGCTATTATGCCATGTTAAAATGTTTTAATTCATAACTAAATAACCGTAACTTCGGTTTAAATGTTCTTTATATGTAAATGGGGTGGAAAAATGCCTAGATTAACATGGTCCACTGTATGTTGCTGTTTAACAACTCTAAAATTGTGTTTAGGGCAGAACAGTACCGAATCTAAAATATTCCTCATGGGGATTTTCCGGAATTGTTGTTTCTTATTTCCGGCCTCATTTAAACTTGCCTAGATAGGTAGTTTCATCGTGCTTCACCTCTTGCCATGTTTTAACAACATTTAATATTGTTGTGTACCTAACCGAGAGAGAACTAAATAAGTGTTGTGGTGTTCCGTCAATATGCAACTCGTTGCATATTGAGCTCCACTTAACTTGTAGTGTTGGTTGTGCATATTGCCTTGCCATGCCTCATTAAACCGGACATGCATCATATTTGTTTGTGCATCATGCCATGCTTATGCTTGTGCATTTATCATGTTGTTTGTCTCTTTCCGGTGTTGCTTCTCGGTTTCGGTAATGTTGCGATTGTGAGGATTCGTTCGACTACCTCCGTTCATTCTTCTTGCTGGACTCGTTCTTCTTCCTTGCGGGATTTCAGGCAAGATGACCATACCCTCGAAATCACTTCTATCTTTGCTTGCTAGATGCTCGCTCTTTTGCTATGCCTATGCTACGATGCCTATCACTTGCTATTTCAAGCCATCCCAAATTGCCATGAACCTCTAATCTTTTGCACCCTTCCTAGCAAACCGTTGTTTGGCTATGTTACCGCTTTGCTCAGCCCCTCGTATAGCGTTGTTAGTTGCAGGTGAAGATGAAGTTTGTTCCTTGTTGGAACATGGAGATGTTGTTCCTTGTTGGAACATGTTATCTTGTTGGGATATCACAATATATCTTATTTAATTAATGCATCTATATACTTGGTAAAGGGTGGAAGGCTCGGCCTTATGCCTGG
Source organism: Aegilops longissima (assembly GCA_021605205.1). Taxonomy (NCBI): domain Eukaryota; kingdom Viridiplantae; phylum Streptophyta; class Magnoliopsida; order Poales; family Poaceae; genus Aegilops; species Aegilops longissima. The sequence goes on from JAHIAM010000768.1 coordinate 24,397, forward strand.
TGTTTTGTTCCACTCTTGCCGCCCTAGTTTCCGTCATATCGGTGTTATGTTCCCGGATTTTTGCGTCCCTAACGGTCGGGTGATTTATAGGACCCCCTTGACAGTTCGCTTTGAATAAGACTTTTCAGCAAGGCCCAACATTGGTCCTACATTTGCCTCTCCTAGCCTTTTTCCCTTGGGAGTCGCTCTCAAGGGTCATCTTTATTACCCCGGGCGATTGCTTGTCTAGCGTTGGTCCAAACTAAACACCGTCTTGGGACCATCCCTTAGTAACTTGGGTTACGTCGGTACTGTCGCTTAGCTTATCGGTCGTGGCTGAGGCGAGATCTGCGGCTACTATCGGGGTGTCGACGCAGGAGGTCTTCTTTGGACTTGTTTTATTGCTGTGAAATGTCTTGTGGCAGGATTCGAGACTGATCGGTCTTCCGGGAGAAGGTCTATTCGCCGTTGATCGCGAGAGCTTATCATGGGCTAAGTTGGGACACCCTGCAGGGTTTGAACTTTGAAAGCCGTGCCAGCGGTTATGTGGCAGATGGGAATTTGTTAATGTTCGGTTGTAGAAAACCCGAAGTTGATCTTAATTAAAATACACCAACCGTGTGCGTAACCGTGAGTGTCTCTTTTGGGGTTGATCGAGAGGAGAACACGGTTTTACGGGTTATGCTGGCGTAAGTAGGAGTTCGGATCACTTCTTGATCATAGTTGTTCGTCCGTGCTTTGCCTTCTCTCCCGCTCTCTTTTGCGTATGTTAGCCACCATATATGCTAGTCGCTTGCTGCAGCTCCACCTCACTACCCTGTCCTACCTTTAAGCTTAAATAGTCTTGATCTACGGGTGTGAGATTGCTGAGTCCCGTGACTCACAGATACTTCAAAACCAGTTTGCGGTGCCGGCAGAGGCCGTGCGGTGATGGACCCGAGCTCAAGGAGGAGCTCGATGAAGATCTTGTTCTTTGTGTTGTTTCGTTTGAGTTGATCGATAGTGGAGCCAGTTGGGACGATCGGGGATCTGTGTAGCTTGTGGGGTAGTCTTCTTTTATTTTGGTTCCGTAGTGGGACCTTGATTGTATCTGTATGATGTAATGTTTACTCATGTATTGTGTGAAGTGGCGATTGTAAGCCAACTATGTATCTCTTTCCTTATGTATTATATGGGTTGTGTGAAGATTACCTCACTTGCGACATTGCTTTCAATGCGGTTATGCCTCTAAGTCGTGCTTGACACGTGGGAGATATAGCCGCATCGAGGCGTTCAAGTTGGTATCGAGCGGCCCTCATGATTACGGATGGTTGCGGACAGGTGCGTGGTCATGTTGTTCATAGCGTTTGTGACCCGTCGTGGCACCCGACATGGCACATGTGCGGACTGGAAGCCTGAGCGTTTGTGCCAAGAGGAGCGTTCTGTGTTGACGAGGCCGTCGGTTCCTCTGAGTGGGGGTGTATGTAATAGCCTGGCTTATTAGGGATGATAGACTACTCATATCAATAAGGAATTCCTTCTTTTCCGGGATCCCATTGGACGAGAACTCCAAAGTTAAGCGTGCTCAGCTTGGAGTAGTTTGAGGATGGGTGACCGACGAGAAGATTGCTCCCGGGTGCCACAGTGAGGACAAAGTGCATGAAAAGACTAGTATTGATCTGTGGGGCAGTCTAGATCCGCTTGAGAATGCGACCACCGGCGGGTGTGTCGAGGCGTTACAAGTTGGTATCGAGCCTTCCCGACTTAGGAGCCCCTACTTGTTTGTTCTTGGCGTTGTTGAGTCTAGAATGGAAAATGTTTTGAGTCTTAGGATTATATATATCGGAGTAGGATTCTTTTTACTCCTCGGTCCCTTCGTCGCTCTGGTGAGGTATCGGCGTAGAGTTTTGACTCTTCTCTTCTCAAATTTCACTAAAAAATTTTTAGGATCACGTGGGTATCTTGGAATCGTTCGATGGTTTTGTGGCGAGAACATTGTTCTTGGTGCCTCGACATTTAGGGGTTGTGGCAGTGTCCGGGGAGTTGAGCTCCGGTGTTGTCGTCACAATTTTATCGTTGCAGATTCGGAATACACGAGTTTTGCCGACATCGAAATCTCTTTTGTGCAGTTGTTGGTGAGATAACCTGATAGCCCGATCTTGTGGCGAGTCGGGAGATATTGCCATGACTTGTATAACGGATGTTTTTGAAGGTCGAGGTACCACGATTTCGAGGATTTCTTGGTTATGTGTTGCGGATGGATACAATTGGATCTAGGTATTGTTAGTTTGGGTGATATATTTTGTGTCCCTGTATCCCCAACACCAGATTGCATAACCAGAAAGTTTGGGAGTTTATAGGTGGGAATTCTAGTAGCTTACGGGATATCTTTCCGACGGATGTATGATTTGAGATTGGGGTTCAGCGTCTAGTGGTCCGCCCATTCACGGTCGATTCACGATTGGTCGCGAGGCGTCTTAAAGAATCCTTGGCTATGCTGATTCGGGGCGTCTTGTTTGTCATTCGTGACGTCCGCTATCGTCGTGTCCGTGTGGGCCCCACCACGAACACTTTGGCGAAATCTCTATCATGTGTTTGTTCGGCTCATTCTTGAAGCCAATCCTTTGTTTTGTTTTGTTTTGTGGTATTGAGTTGCTTGAAGTCAAGTGTTGATCCATACCTTTTCCTAAATGGTGTTCTCATATTTCTATGTGAATACTAATCCTTCTTGATCATCGAGCTTGTCATGTTAATTCTTTTCTCAACGGCGTGCTTCTCTTCAAGTGAATCCGATCATTCCAACATTAGCAAGATCAATTCCAAGCCTTTTCTCAGCGGTGTTCGTTTCATCCGATCCAAGTTGTTTTGATTTCCGCCCTCCACCCTTTTTTCTTCAAGGACTCAGATTTCTTAATCAAGTATCCATTTTTATTGAGTGAAGTTTCTTCATTTTTTTTCCTTTAATGTTTTATCCGGTGATTTTTCTCATGAAGACGCTAAGGAAGCTTCAACCTTATCATTGTTCCATTCTAATTTTCTTCTCCGGTGGATGTAAGTCAAGTTTTCAGTGTTGATCTTATTCTTTTCATCATTTCAAATGTTTTCTCATGTCGGTGCATCTCTTAATCATCCACTTCTCGCTATTCAATTGTTCCGGAGTGTTGAAGATATCTCAGAAGATTCTAGTTTCCATTCTCAATTCACTCAAGTTCTTTTGAGGATGCTATCTCATTCAAGCCATTTAATTCTACCGGTGCAATATCTATTTCAAACAATCGTTCAACGGTGTTTCTTTTGAGTGGGCCCTAACCCACAGGTCTTTTCCCAGGATCTTACCTAACTCTTCTAATTTTCAGGAGCTATTCCCAAAGTCTTTGCAAAGTTTGACGTAAGGATGAATTATCATCAGTCTTGGTTTTCTCCAAGATCTTCCAAATTATTTTCATTGTTGGTTCAACCTTTCTAATTTTCATTCCGGAGTGCTTCAACAATTCATGATGGTGTTTCTCGTCGTCATTCTCGAATTTTGAAGACCGAAGAAGAGTTTCTCTTAAATCTCGCTTCTTTCTCTTCAAGATAAATGGTTCTAGCTTTGTGCCATCCTCATAATTGTTTTGATTGTGAGAATTCTTTTAACCCACCCGGAGCATTTCAGGAGTCTTTTCAGTTTGATTCTTTGGAGCCCATCATATCAGAATTATTCATTCAAGCGTTCAACTCTTGTTTTTTTCAAATCTTACCGGCGCATCATTCAAGTATTCACTAATCAGTTCATGATCTCTTCGTTCTAATGTATCTAAATTTTGTCAAGCATCTTTATTCGTTTTACAATTCTTCCCGGTGAATTGTGCCTTTGCTACGTTCATTCTCAATTATTATGGTGGTTTGTTCAAGAGTTCACTTCCTTCGTTATCATATTAATTCATTCGTTGTTTTCAAATTCAACCGGTGGTTCCATCAATACCTTGTCAAGTTTGCGCTATATCTCTATCTGTAATCATTTTTTTCTATGAGAATAAGTAGTATGCCAAATCCATTGCTTGTCATCAATTTAATTTGATGAAGGTTAAGCATACAATAAATCTTATTCTTATTTCCTCGAGGTGATTCAATTCTTTTCTTCCGGAGTTGTTCATGATATAATTTATCGGTTCTAAGTTGTTCACCTTTTCTTTTCGGAGTTCCAAGTTTGCGCATTATCTCGTCATGAAGCTCCATCTAAATTATTGCAAGGCTTCACCTTGTGTTGTCAACTTCTCTTTCTTTTTATCATCCTTTTATTACCGGAGTTCTTCATGGAGGCTCTACATGTTGGTTCATCAAGAACTCCTTTCATTCTTCAATTGTTCTTCAAGCTTTCTCTCGGAGTTATGATCCGTCAAGCTATACTCTAAAAAAATAAACATGGTGCTCAACACATGTTTTATTTTGAGGAGTTCAAGCATTCTTCATCGTGCATCCCGAAGTGCAATTCTTTCTACCTTATCTTGTGAGATGGTGTTATGTCACCCTTGAAAATTTCCTTCATGTTTCTTGATTCATATTGTTGTCAAGAATGAGATATTTAAATCCATCAATCTCTTCATTGGAGTCATCTTGGGTCATATTTCACCTAAAGCCTTCCCTAAGGAATGTTGCTATTTGTGGTGCATATCTATGATCCAATTTTCTCCTTCTCATCTCGGTGAAGAAGTTTCTCTTATCTTCATTGATCTCATCAAATCATTTGCTTCCGTTGGTGGCAGAAGCTCACCTCATAATTTTGAGGTCTTTTCCATAAGCCCACTACAAGCTTATTCTTTTCGTTGTTGGTTTTCCAACAACTCCGTTCAATTCTTCTTTGCAAGGGTGCTTTTCCAAGTTCATTTGTGGCAGAAGTTGTCATTTTCTTCTCCATTCCTTTATTCCAATGACCTACCTTCAATTTTTTCTTCCGGAGGCATCGTGATGTCGCACTCATCGACCCATCACCTCGTTTTGTCAAGATCATGTTCTTTTTTCTGGCTTATCCATTTAACCGGAGTGTCATGTTTTCATTCGAGTTCTATCATCTTATCAAGTTTTGCTTCCTCAACGGAGAGCTGTCTGAAATCTTTCTAACCCTTGTGCCACTCTTTCAATAGTTAGGAGGCGGTATGTTGTTGATGTCATCAAGTATAATCCCATCTTCTCAAGTTCATGTTATATTACTTCCATGTTCAATCGGAGTTCTGCCCGAATTCTTCCTCCCTCATCTTGTTTTAAACGGATTGGTTTCGAGTTATATCTTGTCCATTAAACTCTTGATTCATGCCTTTTCAACCTTCAAGTTATCGTAATGTTCCTTGTTCCTCTTTTCTAACGGTTGTTTGCAATCTCGTTCATCTTCGTTGTTCCTTTCTTTCATTTTGCTCAACCTCTCAGGGTTCTTTGGTTTCATTCGTTTGTCAAAGAAGCAACTTAGTTTTACCTCTTATCTTCCTCTTCCTTTTCCCTCCGGTGCCATCCTAGATCTGGGGCGAGATCCTCTAAATAGTGGTGGAGTGTTGTAACACCCGGATACAACTTTCCATATTAAGTAACTCCGACTCTTGCCCTTTCGGAGATGTGTTTTATTATTTCCTTCGTGGTTGGGTTTTGTCATTGTTTTGCATTTTGTTTTGTTATGCATTTCATCTCTTGGCATCATCTGCATTTCATCGCATGTTTTCAAAACTTGCATCCGTTCGAGTTCATTGGTTCTCTCCGTTGTCCGTTACGAGTCCGGATACACTTTCCTTGCAGCGCTTTTCTCAAAATATATTTTTATAAGTGGCCTAAAAATGTTCTCGGAATGGGTTGCAACTTGTCATGCGGTCTTATTATAGTGTAGACAGGCCGCCTGCCAAGTTTAAATCGCATTAGTCCGTTTGATAGCCCTACCGTTAAACCTACTACCGCGATATAGCGGTATATTAAATCGGACGTTTTTCGGTCTCAGGAAGCAGATCTGGTCGCTCTGTTCCTTTCTCTTCTCAGCCCGAGGCATTCTACACAGCCCACCAACCTCTCTCTCGATCGGGTCCGTCGGATCGCGATCGGAGGCCTCAACCCCTCCTAACCCCCAAACCCTAATTACGCCTATAAAAGGCCCCCCTTCCATTTTGGGTCTTCTCCTTCCTTCCTCGAAATCTGCGCCGCCCCTCCTCGCTGTCGTGGCGCCTCCACCTCATCCTGCCACTTGGCAAGCCACAGTTGGCCAGCCGCCACTGGCGTCGCCCAGCCAGCAGGGAGTCGCCACACAGCCTCCTGCGCCCCCTTGAAGCCAGCGTCCCAGGCCCATCATGACCGTCCACAGGCCTAAGCGGGCCCGAGCCGCCGCTGCTGCCCATAACTCCCCGCCCGAGCCGCGCCTTGCTCTGCCGCGGCGCCGCCTCCGGCGTCTCCCCGCCGGCCGCCCTCCCTCGCCGCCTTGCAGCCCGCCCGCCGGCGCATCAGCGACCCGTCCTCTCTCTCCTCCTCCTTCCCTCTTTCTCTCTCTCTTCCCTCACGGCTACCTCTCTCTCTCCATGAGGTTATCGCCCCTTGCCGGAGCTCAGGAGCCGCCGCCGACCCTCCGTCGGCCGGATCCGGCAGCCATGGCCGGATCGATCCGTTCCATGCCCGATCCGGCCCTTCCCGGCGTCCCGCGCCCTCGCATGGCGTCGCCATCAGCCGCCCGCCGCCCGGTCTTCGGTCCGTTCTGGATCGGGGAGGCAGCGATCGCGTCCCCAGCGTCGGCCCGACCCGTGGGCAGTGCCCGGCCCGGCACGGCGGCCTCCCGGGCCAGCGCCCTTCCGACCTCTGCGCCACCGGCCGGGCCAAAGCCCATGGTGAGATGCCCCAAGCGCCTGTTACTGTTGGGCCAGCCTCTGTTTCGGCCAGCGCATGTTTTTTCAGATTTGCGAATTTGCTGATTATCGAGATTTATGAGTTTCTGATTGGACCCTAAACTTCATGCATTTAATAACTTCACAACCGTGCATCGGTTAAAATAATTTATATATGTAAAATGCTTAGTTTTCATCTAGTTTAATAATATGCCATTTTCATCTATGTTTAAAATGTTTAAATTGAGGTTTGCATTAATTTGCTATTATGCCATGTTAAAATGTTTTAATTCATAACTAAATAACCGTAACTTCGGTTTAAATGTTCTTTATATGTAAATGGGGTGGAAAAATGCCTGATTAACATGGTCCACTGTATGTTGCTGTTTAACAACTCTAAAATTGTGTTTAGGGCAGAACAGTACCGAATCTAAAATATTCCTCATGGGGATTTTCCGGAATTGTTGTTTCTTATTTCCGGCCTCATTTAAACTTGCCTAGATAGGTAGTTTCATCGTGCTTCACCTCTTGCCATGTTTTAACAACATTTAATATTGTTGTGTACCTAACGAGAGAGAACTAAATAAGTGTTGTGGTGTTAGTCAATATGCAACTCGTTGCATATTGAGCTCCACTAACTTGTAGTGTTGGTTGTGCATATTGCCTTGCCATGCCTCATTAAACGGACATGCATCATATTTGTTTGTGCATCATGCCATGCTTATGCTTGTGCATTTATCATGTTGTTTGTCTCTTTCCGGTGTTGCTTCTCGGTTTCGGTAATGTTGCGATTGTGAGGATTCGTTCGACTACCTCCGTTCATTCTTCTTGCTGGACTCGTTCTTCTTCCTTGCGGGATTTCAGGCAAGATGACCATACCCTCGAAATCACTTCTATCTTTGCTTGCTAGATGCTCGCTCTTTTGCTATGCCTATGCTACGATGCCTATCACTTGCTATTTCAAGCCATCCCAAATTGCCATGAACCTCTAATCTTTTGCACCCTTCCTAGCAAACCGTTGTTTGGCTATGTTACCGCTTTGCTCAGCCCCTCGTATAGCGTTGTTAGTTGCAGGTGAAGATGAAGTTTGTTCCTTGTTGGAACATGGAGATGTTGTTCCTTGTTGGAACATGTTATCTTGTTGGGATATCACAATATATCTTATTTAATTAATGCATCTATATACTTGGTAAAGGGTGGAAGGCTCGGCCTTATGCAGTGTTTTGTTCCCTCTTGCCGCCCTAGTTTCCGTCATATCGGTGTTATGTTCCCGGATTTTTGCGTCCCTAAGCGGTCGGGTGATTATGGGACCCCTTGACAGTTCGCTTTGAATAAGACTTTTCAGCAAGGCCCAACATTGGTCCTACATTTGCCTCTCTAGCCTTTTTCCCTTGGGAGTCGCGCTCTCAAGGTCATCTTTATTACCCCGGGCGGTGCTTTTCTAGCGTTGGTCCAAACTAAACACCGTCGGGACCATCCCTTAGTAACTTGGGTTACGTCGGTACACATCGCTTAGCTTATCCGGTCGTGGCACGAGGCGAGATCTGTGCGGCTACTATCGAGGTGTCGGCCGCGGGAGGTCTTCTGGACTTGTTTTATTGCTGTGAAATGTCTTGTGGCAGGATTCCGGACTGATCGGTCTTCCGGAGAAAGTCTATTCTTCGTTGATCGCGAGAGCTTATCATGGGCTAAGTTGGGACACCCTGCGGGGTTTGAACTTTCGAAAGCCGTGCCAGCGGTTATGTGGCGAGATGGGAATTTGTTAATGTTCGGTTGTAGAAAACCGAAGTTGATCTTAATTAAAATACACCAACCGTTATGCGTAACCGTGAGTGTCTCTTTTGGGGTTGATCGAGAGGAGAACACGGTTTTACGGGTTATGCTGGCGTAAGTAGGAGTTCGGATCACTTCTTGATCATAGTTGTTCGTCCGTGCTTTGCCTTCTCTCCCGCTCTCTTTTGCGTATGTTAGCCACCATATATGCTAGTAAACTTGCTGCAGCTCCACCTCACTACCCTGTCCTACCTTTAAGCTTAAATAGTCTTGATCTCGCGGGTGTGAGATTCTTTGAGTCCCGTGACTCACAGATACTTCAAAACCAGTTTGCGGTGCCGGCGAGCCCGTGCGGTGATGGACCCGAGCTCAAGGAGGAGCTCGATGAAGATCTTGTTCTTTGTGTTGTTTCGTTTGAGTTGATCGTAGTGGAGCCAGTTGGGACGATCGGGGATCTGTGTAGCTTGTGGGGTAGTCTTCTTTTATTTTGGTTCCGTAGTCGGACCTTGATTGTATCTGTATGATGTAATGTTTACTCATGTATTGTGTGAAGTGGCGATTGTAAGCCAACTATGTATCTCTTTCCTTATGTATTATATGGGTTGTGTGAAGATTACCTCACTTGCGACATTGCTTTCAATGCGGTTATGCCTCTAAGTCGTGCTTGACACGTGGGAGATATAGCCGCATCGAGGCGTTCAGAGGCGCCTAGGGTTCCCTAGGGAGGCGGCGGCCACGGGGAAGCCCTAGATGGGTTTGGCGCCCACCCTGAAACTTTCCCCCAAGCCGGGAGGCGGCTGCCCTAGGGAGGCCCCCACCTCTCGGAGTTCGTGAGAGGGGGTGGGAGGCGCCTGACCCCTTAGTGGGCTGGTGTGCCCCTCCCTGGCCCTCAGGCCCCCAGTAGCTTGCCGGGGCCTCAAAACACCTTCGGTCACGCTAATCGTCATCCGGTACTCCCAGAACAATTTTGGACTCCAATACCCTTCGTCCAATATATCGGTCTTCACCTCCGGACCACTCCGAAGTTCCTTGTCACATCCGGGATCTCATCCGGGACTCCGAACAACCTTCGGTAAACACATACTATTTCCCATAACAACTCTAGCGTCCTTTGTCGGTGTCAAAACCGGCGGATCTCGGTAGGGGTCCCGAGCTGTGCGTCTAGGCGGATGGTAACGAGGAGACAAAGGCGCGATGTTTTACCCAGTTGGGCCCTCTTGATGGAGGTAAAACCCTCGTCTGCTTGATTGATATTGATATTGTGTATGTTTACAAGAGTAGATCTACCACGAGATCAAGGAGGCTAAACCCTAGAAGCTAGCCTATGGTATGATTGTAAGGGTTGTTGTTCTTCGATCCCTACGGACTAGAGCCATCCGGTTTATATAGACACGAGAGAGGGCTAGGGTTACATAGAGTCGGTTACAATGGTAGGAGATCTACATATCCGTATCGCCAAGCTTGCCCTCCGCCAAGGAAAGTCCCATCCGGACACGGCGAAGTCTTCAATCTTGTATCTTCATAGTCTTGGAGTCCGGTCGATGATGATAGTCCGGCTAATGATAGTTCGGTGATGATGGTAGTCCGGCTATCCGGACACCCCTAATCGAGGACTCCTTAGTAGCCCGAACCAGGCTTCAATGACGATAAGTCCGTGGCGTATATTGCTTGGCATTGCAAGGCGGGTTCCTCCTCGAATGATAGAAGATTGTGAACACCGAGGATAGTGTCGGCTCGCAAAATAAATTCCACATTCCACCGTAGAGAATAATATATACACAAGTTCAATCTGCGGCGTTTTCTGCGGCTTGACATCATGCCACTACCAAGCCATTATTTAAATCGTTTTTACTTTACCACCTCGGTAGCGTTTAGCGGCGGTTTCCTTGTACGTCTTGTCGAAGCGAGATCGTGTTTCCCCTTAATCCGGGATTCTCATCAATACGGACGTGGGTAACCCAACGCGCCATTGATGGTGGCGCTTGGGAGATAGCGAGTTTTACCGGGCGGTGGGGGCGCGTGACCGCCCGCCCACATAAGGGATAAGTTTACCTTCTCACCTCGCCTTCTTCCTCCTTTGCTTATCCATCTCCGCCTTTCGAGCTCCAGCGCCCAAGTTCGCGCATCTCATCTCAACCTTCTCCGACCATGTCCGGGCGGGAGGTAAATTGTTGGCCTCCACCGTTAAGGAGGAGCACATCGTAAACTTCTGGCGGCACGGATACCTCTCGGCGACGCCAGCGCCGGCTGCCCGATGAGGCAGCTCATCCCGACCCCAGGCCCCATGAGAGGTCATTTTCCTTCCCCTTCCTCCATGGTGGGCTTTCCACTTCACCCCTTTGTCCAGGGGCTCATGTTCTACTCTGGCTGGATTTCCATGATCTGGCGCGAACTTCATCCTCAACATCTCGGCGTTTATCGTCGTGTGAGAAACCTTCCTCTGCATCAGCCCCACTTGACATGGCTCAAGACCTTCAATGTCAAGCGAAGGTAGTGAAGGGCACTCAAGCGAGTCTTGGGCGCCATGTTGGGCAAGATGCCCAATGTCCTTTAGTTGAAGGGGCCTTCGTGGAATCCGTCAAGGGGTGGCAATCGGGGTGGTTCTATATCACCGAGCAGCGTGACCCTACATGGCGGCGGCCCCGAGTTAGATCTGGTATCCCCACGCAACTCACCTCACTGGAAAGAAGGGCTTCTTTGTGGGGTAGTTGGAAGGGCAGCGGGACTCAAGCCTGTATCCGAAGCTGGTGAAGAAGCTCGAGGCTGGTTAACGTGGTCCAAGTCATGCTTGTCCGCGGATTCTCCCATGCCAAGCGGGCATTCAATCTGTGGGAGTTCGATCCGAACAGCACCGAGGCACTCAGCGGGCTCTTGACCTGACGTCTGAAGGCGCCTCGAGGTGCTGTTCAAGAAGCGCCAACCCCGCATCCATGGCCCTGAAAATCAGCGGATTTCGCTCATAGCGCCAAGCCAACGAGTAAGTGATTCTACCCCTTCGGGACACTTGCTTTTCATAGTTTGACTCTATCACGGATTATGAGATATGGCAGATGGGCGTCAAAACAGCGTTCCTTAATGGATATCTTAAGGAAGAGCTGTATATGATGCAACCGAAGGTTTTGTCGATCCTAAAACGCTAACAAAGTATGCAAGCTCTAACGATCCATTTATGGGCTGGTGCAAGCATCTCGGAGTTGGAACATTACGCTTTGATGAGATGATCAAAGCGTTTGGGTTATCTTGAGACTTATGGAGAAGCCTGCGTTTACAAGAAAGTGAGTGGGAGCTACGTAGCATTTCTCATATTATATGTAGATGACATACCGATGGGAAATGATATAGAATTCTTGGACAACATTAAGGCCTACTTGAATAAGTGTTTTTCAATGAAGGACCTTGGAGAAGCTGCTTATATATTAGGCATCAAGATCTATAGAGATAGATCGAGGCGCCTCATAGGTCTTCACAAAGCACATACCTTGATAAGATTTTGAAGAAGTTCAAAATGGATCAGTCAAGAAGGGGTTCTTGCCTGTATTGCAAGGTGTGAGATTGAGCTCAGCTCAATGCCCGACCTGACAAAAGATAAAGAAGAGATGAGTGTCATCCCTATGCCTCAGCCATAGGATCTATTATGTATGCCATGCTGTGTACGGACACTGATGTAAACCTTGCCGTAAGTTTGGTAGGAAGGTACCAAAGTAATCCGGCAAGGAACCTTTGGACAGCGGTCAAGAATATCCTGAAGTACGAAAAGGACAAAGGACATGTTTCTCGTTTATGGAGGTGACGAAGAGCTAAATAAATGTAGCAGGTTCGTCGGCCTGGCCCGACACGAGTCTGAGATGACTCTAAGTCACAAACGGATCGTGTATATGTTGAATGGTGGGCGATGCGCTGGTGTAGGCTGCAAGCGGGGCGTCGTGGCGGGATCTACATGTGAAGCGGGTACATGGCAGCCTCGGAGGCAGCGCATGAAGCAATTTGGGTGAAGGAGTTCATCACCGACCTAGGAGTCATACCCAATGCGTCGGGGCCGATCAAACTCTTCGTGACAAACTGGAGCTATTGCACTTGCCAAGGAGCCCGGGTTTCACAAGAAGACCGAGCACATCAGCGTCGCTTCACCTCCATCCATGAAAGCGTTCAGGATGGAGACATAGAAATTTGCAAAGTACATCACGGATCTGAATGTCGGCGAGATCCGTTGACTAAACCTCTCTCGCGAGCAAAACATGATCAACACCAGAACTCTATGGGTGTTCGATTCATCACAATGTAACTAGATTATTGACTCTAGTGCAAGTGGGAGACTGTTGGAAATATGCCCTAGAGGCAATAATAAAAGTGTTATTATTATATTTCTTTGTTCATGATGATTGTCTTTTATTCATGCTATAAGCTGTATTATCAGGAAATCGTGATACGTGTGAATACATAGACCATAACATGTCCCTAGTGAGCCTCTAGTTGACTAGCTCGTTGGTCAGCAGATAGTCATGGTTTCGACTATGGACATTGGATGTCATTGACAGCGGGATCACATCATTAGGAGAATGATGTGATGGACAAGACAATCCTAAGCATAGCACAAGATCGTGTAGTTCGTTTTGCTAGAGCTTTTCCAATGTCAAGTATCTCTTCCTTAGACCATGAGATCGTGTAACTCCGGATACCGTAAAGTGCTTTGGGTGTACCAAGCGTCACTGCGTAAGCGGGTGACTATAAAGGTGCACTACTGGTATCTCCGAAAGTGTCATTGGGTTGACACGGATCGAGGCTAGGATTTGTCACTCCGTATGGCGGAGTATCTCTGGGCCCACTCGGTAATGCATCATCATAATGAGCTCAAAGTGACTAAGTGGTTAGTCACGGGATCATGCATTCTGATCTGAGTAAAGTGACTTGCGATGCGAGGCTGAACAAGGTATTGGGATACGGCGATCGAGTCTCGGGCAAATAAATACCGATTGACAAAGGGAATTGTATCGGGGTTTGATTGAATCCTCGACATCGTGGTTCATCCGATGAGATCATCGAGGGTATGTAGGAGCCAACATGGGTATCCAGATCCGCTGTTGGTTATTGACGGGAGGCATCTCGGTCATATGCGCATATCTCCGAACCGTAGGGTCTACACATAAGGTTCGGTGGCGCTAGGGTTGTAGAGATATTAGTATGCAGTAACCGAAAGTTGTTGAGTCCGGATGAGATCCGGACGTCACGAGGAGTTCGGAATGGTCGGAGGTAAAGATTATATATAGGAAGTCAGTTTGACCGCAAGGAAAGTTTTGGGGTCACGGTATTGTCTGGGACCACGAAAGATCGAGGTCCACCAGTGAGGCCACCTATCCGGAGGCCCCATGGGCTGAAGTGGCGTGGGAACCAGCCTGGTGGGCTGGTCGCCCCAAGGGCCCAAAGCGCCTAGGGTTGGGACCATTGCCCCAGGGGCATCGCCCCCGGTTGGAAACCCTAGGGGCCGTTGCCCCAGGGCATCGCCTGGTTGGAAACCCTAAGGGGCCGTTGCCCGGGCCGCCGCCCCATCTAGATGGGATCTCCAAGGGGCATCGCCCCTAGCCCCTATATATAGTGGAGGGAGGAAGGCGCAGGACCCGCATCTTGGCACCTCCTTCCCCTTGCTACACCTCCTCCTCCTCCATGAGATGCTTGGCGAAGCCTGGGATCCTGCTGCATCCACCACCACGCCGTCGTGCTCTGGATCTTCATCAACCTCTCCTTCCCCTTGCTGGATCAAGAGGAGGAGGCGTCACGTGACCGTCGTGTGTTGAGCAGCGGAGGTGCCGTCCGTTCGGCGCTAGGATCTCCGTTGATTGGATCACGCCGTGTACAACTACCTCAACCCCGTTCTTTTGAGCGCTTCCACTCGCGATCTACAAAGTGGTATGTAGATGCATCTCCCATGACTCGTTGCTTAGATGAACTCATAGATGGATCTTGGTGAAACCGTAGGAAAAATTTTAATTTTATAGCGTTCCCCAACGGTGGCATCATGAGCTAGGTCTATCGTAGTTCTCTTTGCTGAGTAGAACACAATTTAGTTGTGGGCGTGGATCTTGTCAACTTACTTGCCGCTACTAATCTTATCTTGCTTCAGCGGTATTGTGGGATGGCGGCCGGACCAACCTTACGTGCGCTTCGTGAGACCGGTTCCACCGACTAACATGCACTAGTTGCATAAGGTGGCTGGCGGTGTCTGTCTCTCCTACTTTAGTTGGGCGGATTCGATGAAAAGGGTCCTTATGAAGGGTAAATAGAAGTTGACAAGATCACGTTGTGGTTATTAAGTAGGTGAAAGCGTTCTTGCTAGAACCCAATTGCAGCCACGTAAAGATGCAACAACAATTAGAGGGCGTCTAACTTGTTTTTGCAGCAATTGACATGTGATGTGATATGGCCAAGTTGTGATGAATGATGAATGACATATTGTGATGTATGAGATCATGTTCTTGTAATAGGAATCACGACTTGCATGTCGATGAGTATGACAACGGCAGAACCATAGGAGTTGTCTTTATTTTTGTATGACCTGCGTGTCATTGAAGAGCCATGTAATTTACTTTACTTTATTGCTAAGCGTTAGCCATAGAAGTAAAGTAGTCGTTGGCGTGACAACTTCATGGAGGCACAATGATGGAGATCATGATGATGGAGATCATGGTGTCATGCGGTGACAAGATGATCATGGAGCCCGAAGATGGAGATCAATGGAGTTTTATGATATTGGCCATATCATGTCACTACTATATAATTGCATGTGATGTTTATTATGTTTATACATCTTGTTTACTTAGAGCGGCGGTAGTAAATAAGATGATCCTTACAACAATTTCAAGAAGTGTTCTCCCTAAGCGTGCACCGTTGCTAAAGTTAAATAAACTTCTAAGCACCACGTGATGATCGGGTGTGATGGATTCTTACGTTCACATACAGCGGGTGTAAGACAGATTTACACGCATAAAACACTTAGGGTTAACCAGCGAGCCTAGCATGTACGGACATGGCCTCGGAACACGGAGACCGAAAGGTCGAACACGAGTCGTATAGAAGATCGATCAACATGAGAATGTTCACCGACGATGACTAGTCCGTCTCACGTGATGATCGGACACGGCCTAGTCGACTCGGATCGTGTATCACTTAGATGACTAGAGGATGTCTAATCTGGTGGGAGTTCATTGAAATAATTTGATTAGATGAACTTAATTATCATGAACTTAGTCTAAAACTTTTGAATGATATGTCTTGTAGATCAAATGGCCAGCGCTCATGTCAACTTGAACTTCAGCGTTCCTAGAAAACCAAGCTGAAAGATGGCGGCAGCAACTATCGGACTGGGTCGGAACTTGAGATCATCCTCATAGCTGCCGAAACAATATGTCCTAGAAGGACCGCTAGGTGGCGCTCCGTCCCGAGAGAACCAAGACATTATGAATGCTTGGCAGTCTCGTCTTGATGATTACTCCCTCGTTCGGTGCGGCATGCTTCTGACTTAGAACGGGGCTCCAAAAGCGTTTTGAGCATCACGGAGCATATGAGATGTTAGAGGAGCTGAAACTTGTTTTCAAGCTCACGCCGGGTCGAGAGATATGACATCTCCGACAAGTTCTATGATTGTAAGATGGAGGAAAATAGTTACGTCGGTGAGCACATTCTCAAGATATGGGTTGCACAACCGTATGACCCAGCTGAATATTAACCTCACGATGAGGCGGTCATTGTGAGAATCCTCGATCGCTTCCACCAAGCTACAAGAGCTTTGTGATGAACTACAATATGCAGGGGATGGTAAAGACCATTCTGAAGTATTCTCTATCTTTGAAGTCAGCGAGGTTGAAATCAGAAAGAACATCAAGTGTTGATGGTCAATAAGACCACTAAGTTTAAGAAGGGCAAGGGCAAGAAGAACTTCAAGAAGGGCGGCAAGGAGGTTGCGGCGCCCGTAAACAAGTTCGGGAAGAAGTCAAAGAATGGACCCAAGCACGAGGCTGAGTGCTTTTATTGCAAGGGAAGGGTCCTTTGGGCGGAACTGCCCCAAATACTTAGCGGACAAGAAGGCCGCAACACCAAAGGTATATTTGATATACATGTAATTGATGTGTACCTTACCGATTACTCGTAGTAACTCCTGGGTATTTGATACGGTGCCGTTGCTCATATTTGTAACTCTGGCGGGAGCTGCGGAATAAGCGGAGGCTGGCGAAGGGCGAGGTGACGATCTGGCGTCGGGAATGGTTCGAGTCGATGTGATCGCCGTCGGCATGCTACCTCTTCATTTACCCAGGATTAGTTATAAACCTTAATAATTGTTATTTGGTGCCAAGTTTGAGCATGAATATTGTATCTGGATCTCGTTTAATGCGAGATGGCTACTCATTTAAATCCGAGAATAATGGTTGTTCTATTTATATGAGAGATATGTTTTATGGTCATGCTCCGATGGTCGATGGTTTATTCTTAATGAATCTCGGCGTAGTATTACACATGTTCATAGCGTGAATACCAAAAGATGTAAAGTTGATAACGATAGTCCCACATACTTGTGGTACTTTGCCGCCTTGGTCACATTGGTGTCAAGCGCATGAAAAGCTCCATCTTGATGGACTTTTGGAGTCTCTTGATTATGAATCATTTGACACATGCGAACCATGCCTCATGGGCAAGATGACCAAGACTCCATTCTCGGAACAATGGGCGAGCAACCAACTTGTTGGAAATCATACATACCGATGTGTGCGGTCCAATGGCGTTGAGGCTCGCGGAGGATATCGTTATGTTCTCACTCTCACGAGATGACTTGAGTAGATATGGGTATGTCTACTTGATGAAACACAAGTCGAGACCTTTGAAAAGTTCAAGGAATTTCAGAATGAAGTAGAGAATCAGCGTGACGAAGATAAAATTCTTCGATCGGATCGTGGAGGAGAATATTTAAGTCCGCAATTTGGTACACACTTAAGAAAATGTGGAATCGTTTCACAACTAACGCCGCTGGAACACCTCGGCGTAGCGGTGTGTCGAGCGTCGTGTCGCACTCTATTGGATATGGTGCGGTCTATGATGTCTCTTACTGATTTACGCTATCATTTTGGGGATCGCTCTAGAGACAGCTACATTCACTTTAAATAGGGCACCGTCTAAGTCCGTTGAGGCGACACCGTATGAATTATGGTTTGGGAAGAAACCTAAGTATCGTTTCTAAAAGTTTGGGGATCGATGCTTATGTCAAGAAACTTCAACTGAAAAGCTCGAACCCAAGTCGGAAAAATCGTCTTCATAGGATACCCTTAAGGAAACCGTAGGGTATACCTTCTACTTAAGATCCGAGGGCAAGATCTTTGTTGCCAGAACGGATCCTTTACGGAAAAAGTTTCTCTCGAAAAAGTAAGTGGGAGGAAAGTAGAACTTCGATGAAGTACTACCTCTTGAGCAGGATAGTAGTGCAGCTCAGGAAAATGTTCTGTGATGCCTACACCAACTGAAGAGGAAATTCATGATGATGATCAAGGTACTTGGATCAAGTTGCTCTTGAACCGTGGGTCCACTAGGACACGTTCCGCACCAGTGTGATGCAGCAACCTGTCTTGGAAATCATGTTGTTGACAACAATGAACCTTGAACTATGAAGAAGCGATGGCGGGCCGATTCCAACAAATGGCTAGAAGCCATGAAGTCGAGATAGAATCCATGTATGAAAACAAAGTGTGGACTTTGGTGACTTGCCGATGATCGGTGACGATAGAAAACAAATGGATCTTTAAGAGGAAGGCGGGGCGCGGATGGTAATGTCACCATCTATAAAGCTCGACTTGTCGCTAAGGGTTATCGGCAAGTTCAAGGGATTGACTACGATGAGACTTTCTCTCCGTGGCGAAGCTTAAGTCCGTCCGAATCATGTTAGCAATTGCGCATACTATGATTATGAGATATGGCAGATGGGCGTCAAAACAGCGTTCCTTAGCGGATATCTTAAGGAAGAGCTGTATATGATGCAGCCGAAGGTTTTGTCGATCCTAAAACGCTAACAAAGTATGCAAGCTCAACGATCCATTTATGGGCTGGTGCAAGCATCTCGGAGTTGGAACATTCGCTTTGATGAGATGATCAAAGCGTTTGGGTTTATCTTGAGACTTATGGAGAAGCCTGCGTTTACAAGAAAGTGAGTGGGAGCTCTGTGGCATTTCTCATATTATATGTAGATGACATACTTGATGGGAAATGATATAGAATTCTTGGACAACATTAAGGCCTACTTGAATAAGTGTTTTTCAATGAAGGACCTTGGAGAAGCTGCTTATATATTAGGCATCAAGATCTATAGAGATAGATCGAGGCGCCTCATAGGTCTTTCAAAGCACATACCTTGATAAGATTTTGAAGAAGTTCAAAATGGATCAGTCAAGAAGGGTTCTTGCTGTGTTGCAAGGTGTGAGATTGAGCTCAGCTCAATGCCCGACCCGACAAAGATAAAGAAGAGATGAGTGTCATCCCTATGCCTCACCATAGGATCTATTATGTATGCCATCTTGTACAGGACCTGATGTAAACCTTGCCGTAAGTTTGGTAGGAAGGTACCAAAGTAATCCCGGCAAGGAACAACTGGACAGCGGTCAAGAATATCTGAAGTACGAAAAGGACAAAGGACATGTTTCTCGTTTATGGAGGTGACGAAGAGCTCGTCGTAGCAGGTTACGTCGGCGCTAGCTTCGACACAGATCTGAGATGACTCTAAGTCACAAACCGGATCGTGTATATGTTGAATGGTGGAAGCGATGGCTGGTGCAGCTGCAAGCGAGGCGTCGTGGCGGGATCTACATGTGAGCGGAGTACATGGCAGCCTCGGAGGCAGCGCATGAAGCAATTTGGGTGAAGGGTTCATCACCGACCTAGGAGTCATACCCAATGCGTCGGGGCGATCAAACTCTTCTGTGACAACACTGGAGCTATTGCACTTGCCAAGGCCAGGTTTCACAAGAAGACCAGAGCACATCAAGCGTCGCTTCAACTCCATCCGTGAAAGCGTTAGGGATGGAGACATAGAAATTTGCAAAGTACATACGGATCTGAATGTCGCAGATCCGTTGACTAAACTTCTCTCTCATGAGCAAAACATGATCAACACCAGAACTCTATGGGTGTTCGATTCATCACAATGTAACTAGATTATTGACTCTAGTGCAAGTGGGAGACTGTTGGAAATATGCCCTAGAGGCAATAATAAAAGTGTTATTATTATATTTCTTTGTTCATGATGATTGTCTTTTATTCATGCTATAAGCTGTATTATCCGAAATCGTGATACCGTGTGAATACATAGACCATAACATGTCCTAGTGAGCCTCTAGTTGACTAGCTCGTTGGTTGACAGATAGTCATGGTTTCGACTATGGACATTGGATGTCATTGACAAGCGGGATCACATCATTAGGAGAATGATGTGATGGACAAGACCAATCTAAGCATAGCACAAGATCGTGTAGTTCGTTTTGCTAGAGCTTTTCCAATGTCAAGTATCTCTTCCTTAGACCATGAGATCGTGTAACTCCCGGATACCGTAAGAGTGCTTTGGGTGTACCAAGCGTCCTGGCAATGGCGGGTGACTATAAAGGTGCACTACGGTATCTCGAAAGTGTACATTGGGTTGACACGGATCGAGGCGGGATTTGTCCTCCGTATGCGGAGAGGTATCTCTGGGCCCACTCGGTAATGCATCATCATAATGAGCTCAAAGTGACTAAGTGGTTAGTCACGGGATCATGCATTCTGATGCAGTAAAGTGACTTGCGTATGAGGGTGAACAAGGTATTGGGATCCGGCGATCGAGTCTCGGGCAAATAACGTACCGATTGACAAAGGAATTGTATCACGGGGTTTGATTGAATCCTCGACATCGTGGTTCATCCGATGAGATCATCGAGGAGTATGTAGAACCAACATGGGTATCGAGATCCGCTGTTGGTTATTGACCGAGAGGCATCTCGGTCATATCGCATATCTCCGAACCGTGGGTCTACACATAAGGTTCGGTGGCGCTAGGGTTGTAGAGATATTAGTATGCAGTAACCCGAAAGTTGTTGAGTCCGGATGAGATCCGGACGTCACGAGGAGTTCGGAATGGTCGGAGGTAAAGATTTATATATAGGAAGTCAGTTTGACCACGGAAAGTTTTGGGGTCACGGTATTGTCTGGGACCACCGAAAGATCGAGGGTCCACAGTGGGGCCACCTATCGGAGGGCCCATGGGCTGAAGTGGCGTGGGAACCAGCCTGGTGGGCTGGTGCGCACCAAGGGCCCAAGGCGCCTAGGGTTGGGGGCCATTGCCCCAGGGGCATGCGCCCCACAGTTGGAAACCCTAGGGGCCGTTGCCCCAGGGGCATCGCCCCCTGGTTGGAAACCTAAGGGGCCGTTGCCCGGGGCGCCCCCCCATCTAGATGGGATCTCCAAGGGCATCGCC
>JAHIAM010000769.1:0-49132 GCA_021605205.1 Aegilops longissima
TTTTCCGGGGCTCTGCTTGTGGTGCTCGTCGTCATCTTCACTTGGTGTGTCGAGCCCCTTGTGTTGGCGTTGATCGCGGACTGTTTGAAGACCAACAATTTATGTGGGTATGGTTAGCAGGCCTCCGAAATCTTGTGGATTTGACATATCTTGTCCAAGATTTTGTTGAAGTTGGATAGCTCATCGCTATTGTCCTTAAGGGCAGTTTTTGTTGTTACTGCGTGAGCTTTTGAATCCGGCGTTGACGCGCGCTCTTTGGACCGTTCCTTTAATCCGGCATTGGTCCTTGTTGCGCGTGGTTTCCGTTCCATCCTGACTTTGGATGTACTTGGGTCGCTGGTACTGCATCTTGCTAATAACTGTCCTCTCCCCATAAGCGGGTCATGAGGCTTGTTAATCGGCCATTGTTCTTGGTTTTCTTGGCGAGGTGTCTGGCGAGCCATTCATCTTGGGCGTTGTGTTTGAAAGCTGCTAAGGCTTGGCGTCCGGACGATCGACTATTTGGTTCTTTTAGTGAGGAACCTGTTCGAAATTTCGGGCTGACTCTCCGGGCTGTTGAGTTATGTGACTTAGATAAATGCGCATCGGGGCGGACATAGGTCCCCTGAAATTTGCGAAGCGCATCCTCGAGCTCTTCCCGGCTTCAATGGTATTTTAGGGAAGCTTTTAAGCCAATGCCGAGCTGGCCCTTTGAGTTTAAGGGTAAGTATTTTATGGCGTGGAGATCATCTCCTCTAGCCATGTGTATCTGGAGGATGTAATCCTCGATCCAAACTCGAGTGCATTGTTCCGTCGTATGCCTCTATGTTTACGGGTTTGAATCACTGGAAATTCATGATCCGGCACCTCATCGGTGAAACATAGGGGTGTGCAGCGCCCTATATTTGGGTGTGCCGTGATCTTGAATTTTGGCGTGTTGCATTGCTTTGTGAGCCTGCTTTCTTGGCCCATAGATGGACCTAACGGGCCATCCTTTTGATGTGAATCCTTATGCGGATCGTATATTGGCTTGTGTGCGGCGCCATTCGCGCTCTCTTTTTGCCGTGGGGTCGTCCATCCGACGGGTGGCCTTCTTACTTTTTAATTGTGGGGATCTAAGGCCTCCTTGTCGAATTGAGCGTAGCTTTCTTTTGGGTAGCTCTTTGTTGGCGACTTTTCGCCGTATTGTCTCTGATGCTGAATACTTTGCTCCATCGATCTGAGTGCATCTTCCTTGTTTTGAGCTTCCTTCTTGCTTTTTCAGGCTACTGCGATGATGTGAGCCTTTTGGAAGTCATTTTGCTCCAATAGTTTGTCCGTGAGATTGTCCGGACTGTTGTCTTCATGGGGACAGATTGTTTATCAAGTTGTCTTGTTGGACGATTGCTTTCGACAGCGTGTTCATAAATCCACGGTTATTCTGCTCTATGGCTGGGTCTCTGTTGGCGGAACTTGGTTGGCGTTTACGTTACCGTTTGACTGCTTTTAGGGAATTATCCCGTGGCGTCCGTTGTTCCTCGTCTTCATTTCCTTTAGGTGTATCCACCATGTATACATCATGAGATGAGGTGGTTGTCCGACATCCTATAGGTGCTGGTTCATTATTGTCTCCTACATCGTCGTCCATACCGTCGATGTCTTGGTCGAAATCGAGCGCGTCGTGTAAGCTTTTCGGCGGTGGCTCTGAAAGTGGGTGGTGGGTGGGCGTTGAATTTCTTCGTCGTCCGTATCCCAACCTTCGACCGTAGTCGGCCGGGGCTCTTCGGATAAAAGAGAGACTTTAGTGAATTCAGGATACCGCCAAAGGCGAGTCTTTGAAAGATGTCGCGATAGTGAACTCCATAGCGGGCGTCAATCGGATTCGATTGGTAGAGGTAGCGGAGGTTGGTCGGAGAGAGTCCGGCACCCTAGAGTCAAGGTCTTCATGCAAGGACAGGGATAGAGTTGGCTGAATCGCCGTAGAGATCGTAGCCCCGGCGGTGTCCAACCACTCGTCCTCGATCGAGAATCCGGCTCGGATTAAGGGTCTGGCGGATCTTTGATGCGGCCTCGAGGCCTTTGTTGGCTGCGAGCTAGATCATGCCCATCGAGACAGTGCGGCGTGCTCAGCTGCGGCTCAAACCCGTCGAAGATCAAGTTTCCGTGGATATAGGCCGTATAGTTCAAACTTCCAAATCTGACCTCATGGCCACGGGCGTAGCTTTCGATCTGCTCCAAATGGCCAAGCGAATTGGCCCATGATGCAAAACCGCCCGAACACAAAGATTTGTCCGGGAGAAAAGTCTCACCACTGGACCGCGTCGTTATTGATGATCGAAGGAGCCATCGGGACCTATCGGTGGCGACACGGAGGAACTCTCAATGAAAGCACCAATGTCGGGGTCAAAACCGGCGGATCTTGGGTAGGGGTCCCGAGCTGCGCGTCTAGGCGGATGGTAATAGGAGACAAGGGACACGATGTTTTACCCAGGTTGGGCCCTCTCGATGGAGGTAATACCCTACTCCTTCTTGATTAATATTGATGATATGGGTAGTACAAGAGTAGATCTACCACGAGATCAAGGAGGCTAAACCCTAGAAGCTAGCCTATGGTATAATTGTTGTTAGTCCTCGGACTAAAACCCTCGGTTTATATAGACACGGATAGGTTAGGGTTACAGTCGGTTACAATGGTAGGAGATCTACATATCCGTATCGCCAAGCTTGCCTTCCACGCCAAGGAAAGTCCCATCCGGACACGGGACGAAGTCTTCAATCTTGTATCTTCATAGTCTTGGAGTCCGGCCGTGACGATAGTCCGGCTATCCGGACACCCCCTAGTCCGGGACTCCCTCAATCCCCAAGCTTAATTCCTACTCGTCCTCGAGTAGGTAAATGATAAAAGAAATAACTTATGAAGTGTGAATGCTAGCATAGTGCATAAGTTGATCAATGATAATTTCAATCACTTTTCCTAGCATCATAACAGCAACTCTTTCTCATAAAACTCATCATGATAAAGTAGCAATTGAATATGAAATATTTGATGTGGAATGCTACCTGTCAGTATCAAAACCGGCGGATCTCGGGTAGGGGGTCCCGAACTGTGCGTCTAGGCGGATGGTAACAGGAGACAAGGGACACAATGTTTTTACCCAGGTTCGGGCCCTCTCGATGGAGGTAATACCCTACTCATGCTTGATTAATATTGTTGATATGGGTAGTACAAGAGTAGATCTACCACGAGATCAAGGAGGCTAAACCCTAGAAGCTAGCCTATGGTATGATTGTTGTTAGTCCTACGGACTAAAACCCTCCGGTTTATATAGACACGGATAGGTTAAGGTTACAGTCGAGTTACAATGGTAGGAGATCTACATATCACGTGTCGTAAGCTTGCCTTCCGCCAAGGAAAGTCCCATCCGGACACGGGCGAAGTCTTCAATCTTGTATCTTCATAGTCCGAGTCAAATAGCGGTGAGGAGTTCGGCTATCCGGACACCCCTAATCCGGGACTCCTCGGTAGCCCACGAACGAGGCTTCAATGGCGATGAGTCCGGTAGCGTTGATTGTCTTGACATTGCGGCGGGTTCTTCTCCAAATTCCATATACTTGTCGAATAATGTAAAGCCGATAAATGCTGCGCTCCTCGGCTTCTCGCCCAATAATGGCCATCTTCCACGTGTTTGAATGAATCGAAAAGCTGGGATATTTTACAATTACCCCCTAGCGCGCAAATGAGCCGCCTATAAAAGGGCAGAGATTTAGATCTGAGTCACACCATCCCCCTTTGCGAGCTTTCATCGGGCGCCTCGATCAAGCCCATTCCATCATGGACGATCGGCGGCTCCACCTCTCGCGCTCCCAGCCCTGACCAGTTAATTGGAGAGATGCTCGATCCCGCATAGCGAGCTAGTTATACTCAAGCCAAGGATTTCTCCCCGGCCTTCATGGTTCGGTTCGAGCGGACTTGCCACCTACAAAGGCGGAAAGCAAGCGGAGAGCATCCCGACCCCTCTAAAGGAGGCGGGTATGCTTTATCTAGTAAGAGGACTCAGATTTGCAATCCATCCGTTTCTCAGGGGCTCTTGAGTTCTCGACCTCAGTTGCACCATCTTACTCCTGCCTCCATCTTGCACATCAGCGGGCTTCGTGGCCCTTTGCGAACTGTTCTTGGCGTCGAGGCTCATTTGGGTTGTGGAAGAGAATATTCTGCCTAGTACCCGTTCTCATGAGGGTCAATATATCAAGTGGGCGGAGCGAGCTATAGCGCATCGCGAGACGGATACCTATCGAGAACCCCAAAGAAAGGCGTCCGGTGGCCTTGAATGGTTTTACTTGGAGGGCGTCCGCTGCGGATCTGTCGGATCGGCCTTGGGAGTTCAACAATGCTCCTCGAAGAAGCGCCTAGGTGGCGCCCTCGGAGCCCGGAGAAAATGGCCGGGATGTCCTCTATTTAATGAGCGGATAAGATTATTGGCTCATGCGGATTGACCATGATTGGAGTCATGGCAATATGCATTATGATGAAGTGCAGCCGCTCAATCTGAGGCCACCCATGTGGGACTCAACGGGGAGGGCGATGCCACCCGCCACGGCCGCAAAGGGCGGGATCGGTCACCCGGCTGGTGAAGATCTTATCGCCATGTATAAAGGAGAGGGAGGATTTCCTCGCGTCAATCCACTAAAGGAGTTTTCTTTGAATAATCCTCGAAGCTGGGTAAGCAAACATCTTTGTGACCTGTCGATCCATGTTCCCATGGTTAAATATCTCATTTCACGGTTTCTGCGAGGAGGCTGCTTGGATTATGAAGAAGATACAGCCGCCCCCACAGCCGAGGATCCGGGCGGTCCCTCGATCCGACCTCGAAGAGGATCCGGATATAAAGGTGGAGTTGATCGCGGGTATTCCACCAACTTAGCATCGACAATGCTTTGGTTGCCATTACGGCTGATTACCGGAATACTTCCAGCCTCGCGAGTAAATGAGACCGAGATCCCAAAACCCTAATAATGACCCATCCATGCTTATTTTTGATCACCGTATACCAATGGTGCTTGAGAGGAACCCTCGGCGAGGAAGCCGAGCCAGCGGCTGGCCAACAAAGGCGATCTGGCCCATGAGCTAAAAAAAGTGCGGTCGGATCGAAACTCCGCCCATAGCGGTATGGCGTGTCACCATACTCCCAAGATTGATTCTTGGAAGGCGTACTACGCTGGTGCACTTTTCGGGAAAAAAGCGTTCGCGGTGAGTCGGAGGTTATAATCGAACCTTCACCGGCCGGGCTTCAAAGCTGGGTCCGGAGGCTGAGCGAGCATGAGGCGTCGTCGGATGCTCCTCCGACGAAGGGCGCCCGACAGGTTGTCCGCCACCAACTCCGAGTGGAGCGCCTTGAATCAGGCGCCGCCGGACAGTTCTTCGTGGCGCATGTTTCTCCCGGAGGCCTTGAATGCCTTGATTTGGGAGATGCACACCTCCGTGCCGCTCAAGATGGTCTAGCGAGCCGCGGGCGGTATGTGAAGGACATACTGGTGAAATCAGCGATTATATATGCAGTAGCCCGAGACTTAAAATAGTTAGAATAACTGATTTAAGGATCATTTGTTATCTGAGGATCTTCTGAGAAAAGAATACCCATTGTCCGGGGCTTGAAGAATGCAAGGCCCAACTTGAGGCCGCACTAGCGCTCTGAGGGGGGCAGAGACCCCCCTGGTAATATCGCTTTAAAATAGTTTATGAAGTCGGCGGGTTTATAAATCGACAAAATATTGCAGATGGCGCGGACTAGATCCGGACAAGCAGCATCTCTTGCGCCAGCTAAAGGCGGCGAGCATGCTTACGAGTGCGGCGGGAGAAAAATAACCTCAAGGCGCCAACACCAAGCTGGGTGAGGAACTAAAGGATGTTCGTGCCCGGTTATGCGACTCCGTAAAGGAGAATCGGTAACTTCGTCGCGGCATTTTCGATAAGTGCTTGAGCGAACTTTGAAAGAGTTCGGCGAGCGACTAACATAAACATGTATGTAGGTTTGCTCACAGGTCGTCTGAGGAGGAGATGCCCGATTCTTGGTGATCTTCTTCCCGAACTGCGTCGGCTACTGCAAACGAGTCGGCGGTGATGAAAGGCATCGGCGAGCCTTGTGGCCATCTATCTCCCTGCCGAAGGCATTGGGGAGCTAGTAAGCGGCTTCAAGGAGCACGGCGGTGCTTCCGGCTATGGAAGATATCGGCCTGCCGTCAAAGCGCCAAGGAGGCACAGGCCATGGTAAAGGCAGCGGTACGAAGGTGACCCAAACCACATGGCGAGTCGGACACTGTGGGGCGGATGGGATGGAGATCCTGTAAGCTTAGTGTCGGCCAAGTAGAATTGGCATAAGTATTCCAACAAGATTGTAAATTAGATAGCCTATTAGATGGCATTGAGGAGGAATACAATGAGTCGAGTTGACTATGTAAAAATATGACATGAAGAATGTCTTCTAGCGGATTGTAGATCGTTTGTCATAGCGGACCTTTTCGTTTCGACCTCCGGACCCAATAGTCCGGAGTGTGTCAATACCTTCGTGGTTATATAAGAACCGTGGTATGCATGGAGACAAAGGCGTGGGGTCATTGTTGCTATATCGGACAAGTGCCCAACTAGTTATGTTATATTACATGGGTAGTAAGAAACATCTTCAGGAGAATAGTTAGTTAAGGGTTCCTTTAATTGGGGTGCATGCCCTAAAGTGCATGTCAAAGCTGCTATGAAAGCGAGAAAATCATCTGGGGCAGATGGGTAAATAGTTAAAATCATCTTTCAGTTCACCGACCGAATATTCCCTTAAAGCGCTAGCTTCGGCTTCACCCAGTCGAGGTACACATCCGGTGACCAGCGGTAACAATCGCGAGAGTGCTCCTTTACCACCTAGCGAACAATCGGGAGCGTGAGGGTAAGCACGAGAGCGAGCAACCCAACTTGGCCAAAACTTAAGTCATATCGATGCATATAATGGTGAATAAAAGGTACATGCGGAAGTTTAGCATGTGTTGGGCATAAAGCCCGTATAAATAAGCTTACGTGAAAAAGCCCCGAGGTATAATGGTAGCGGACAGCGCGTCAAGTGTCTTGAAAAAGCGTAAGCGAGCCTCTAGAGCTTCAAAAAGAAGAAGGAGGAAGGAGAAAAAGACAGCAAAAATAGAAAATGTGGGCGGAGGAAGGAGGCGAACTTGGAATCCGGCACTTAGGCGTAGAATCTTCGTGGGCGGGCTGCGTTCCATGGGTTCGGCTCGAGTCGGTTATCCGATCGTTTGCGAGACGGTATGCTCCGCGGTCGGGACCTGGTCAATGATGAAGGACCTTCCCATTTGGGCTTGAGTTTGTCCTTTTTCTTGTCCGGTGAGTGTAGAACTAGTTCGTAGCGTTATAAGCTTTGGCCCGTGCTTCCTGCTTTGATATCTTGAGCCTCTTTGTTGATAGAATCGGAGCGAGCTTTTGCCACGTCGCTCCTCCTCCAATCGTCAAACTGTCCTGCCGATCAAGCTCGGCTTCTCTTTCTTCATACATGCGCCGCGAGGTGAGTCATGTATTATGTCGCATGAGGCAAGACTGCCTCTGCGCCGTACACCATGAAGAATGGTGTGAATCCGGTGTCTGATTGGCGTGGTTCGCAGCCCCAGTCTGGTCGAGCTCCTCAACCCGGTCGTTTAGATTCCTTGAGGGCCGCACTAGTCTGGGTTTAATGCGCTCATGATTAGACCATTTGCCCTTCGACTTGGCGTTGGTTTGAGGGTGATAGGCGAGGCGTGTCGAGCTTGATGCCCATGTTTTTGCACCATAATTTGACCTCATCGGCCGTGAAGTTGGTGCCATTATCGGTGATGATCTTGTGGGGACACCGTAGCGGTGCACTACCCCGATATGAAGTCTATCACTGGTCGGATTCAGCCGTTTTAACGGGCTTGGCCTCTATCCATTTGGTGAATTTATCCACCATGACCAATAGGTATTTTTGCTTGTGGGTTCCTCCTTGAGGGTCCAACCATGTCAAGCCCCGGACCATGACGGCCAGGTGATGGGTATAGTTTTAAGGGTGGTGGGTGGCATGTGGCTTTGGTTAGCAAAAAGCTGGCAACCGGCGCATCGTTGGACTAAGTCCTGCGCATCTGCCGGGCCGTCGGCCAACAAAATCCTGTCTGGAAGGCCTTGCCTACAAGGGCCGGGCTGCGGCGTGGTGCCCACCGGTCCGGCATGAATTTCAGCAGGAGGTTTAGCCCTTCCTCTTGGAATACACCTTTGAAGGACTCGGTAGTGCTTTTCTTATAATGCTCTCCCTCATGGACTTTATAGGCTTTAGGCGCCGTACTATGCGTGAGCCTCATTTTGGTCTTGGGGAGTTCCTGCCTAGTTAGGTAGGCTAGGAATGGTTCCGTCCGCGAAGCGATAACGCCATTATTTACGTGGCGAGAGGTGTTATCTCGGGGCGAGCCTCGGTTATGTCTGAGTGTTCGGTGTCGAGCGGTGCGGTTGGGTCGGATTGATATTGCGGACTCCCTTCCCATAGTATGGATGGCTTGAACAGCCGTTCCAGAAAGATATTGGGTGGGACGGCATCGCGTTTTGCACCGATGCGTGCCAATATATCCGTCGCCTGGTTGTTATCCCGGGTTATATGATGGAATTCGAGCCCTTCGAACCGTGCTGACATTTTTAGGACCGCATTGCGGTATGCTGCCATTTTTGGATCTTTGGCATCAAAGTCTCCGTTTATTTGAGATATTTGAGATATTGAGTTATCATTATTCTTTATAGCATACATGTCATCACCGTAATCATCATAGATAGCAACTTTGTTATCATTGTCAATTTGATCCTCATCCAAAATAGTGGATTCATCACTAAATAAAGTCATGACCTCTCCAAATCCACTTTCATCATTATAATCATCATAAATAGGAGGCATGCAATCATTATAAAAAATTTGCACATCAAATCTTGGGGGACTAAAAGTATCATCTTCATCAAACATAGAATCCCCAAGCTTATGGCTTTGCACATAATTAGCATCATGGATATTCAAAGAATTCATACTAACAACATTGGAATCATGCTTATCATTTATGCCAAACATTTTATTGAATTCTTCTTCTATCAATTGACACAATTTTCCGATCCATCATTTTCAAGAAAATATATTATAAAGATGATCAATAATATGATGCAACCTCAATTCCATTTTTTTGTAGTTTTCTTTTATAAAACCAAACTAGTGATAAAACAAGAAACTAAAAGATTCGATTGCAAGATCTAAAGATATACCTTCATGCACTCACCTCCCCTACAGCGCGAGAAAAGAGCTTGATGTCTACTACGCAACTTTATTCTTGTAGACATGTGTTGGGCCTCAAGCCTTGAGTTTTGTAGGACGATGTAATTTTCCCTTAAGTGGGTGACCTAAGGTTTATCAATCCGTGGGAGGTGTAGGATGAAGATAGTCTCTCTCAAACGACCCTACAACCAAATACAAGAAATCTCTTGTGTCCCCAACACACCAAATACAATGCAAATTGTATAGGTGCACTAGTTCGGCGAAGAGATGGTGATAAAAGTGTAATATGGATGGTAGAAATATATTTTTATAATATGAATAAATAAAAAACAGCAAGGTAGCAAACAGTAAATGGGCACAAAAACAGTATTGCAATGCTTGAAAACAAGGCCTAGGGTCCGTACTTTCACTAGTGCAATCTCTCAACAATGCTAATATAATTGGATCATATAACCACCCCTCAAAGTGCGATGAAGAATCACTCCAAAGTTCCTATCTAGCCGAGAAGATAAGACATAATTGTTTGTAGAATGCGAAACCACCTCAAAGCTATTCTTTCGATCAATTTATCCTAGAGTTAGTACTAAAATAACACGAAGCTATTCTTTACGATCAATCTAACCAAGAGTTAGTACTAAAATAACACCAAAGAAAATTCAGATTCATAATATTCAATCCAAGATAAAGAACTTCAAAGTGTGCCCCAAGATTTCTACCGGAGAAACAAAGACAAGAACGTGCATCAACCCCTATGCATAGATTACCCCAATGTCACCTTGGCAATCTGCGAGTTGAGTGCCAAAACATATATCAAGTGAATCAATATGATACTCCATTGTCACCATGAGTATTCAATTGCAAGACATATATCAAGTGTTCTCAAATCCATAAAAGTATTCAATCTGATAACAACGAAATCTCAAAGGGAAAAACTGAATTCATTACAACAAGATAGAGAGGGGAAAACACCATATGATCCGACTATATTAAAAAGTCCATGGTACATCAAGATCGTGACATCTCAAGAACACGAGAGAGAGAGAGAGAGAGAGAGATTAAACACGTAGCTCTGGTACAAACCCTCAGCCCGGTGGAATACTTCCTCCTCATCATGGTGGCCGCCGAGATGATGAAGATGGCCACCGGTGATGATCTCCCCCTGCGGCAGGGTGCCAGAATGGGGTCTAGATTGGTTTTCGGTGGCTACAGAGCCTTGCGGCGGCGGATCTTCTGATCTAGGGTTATTTCTGATGGTTTCTCTATTTGTAGGATTTTTTGGCGTCGGTTTCACGCGAAGATGGGCCTCGAGGTGAGCACAACACACAGGGGCAAGCCAGGCCCACTAGGCGTGTCTTGGTGGGTTGGCCCGGACTCGCGAAGCTTCGGGGGTATCTTTTGTTCCAAAAAAACCATCAAAAAGTTTGAGCTCATTTGGAGAACTTTCATTTCTGCACAAAAAACAACACCACGGTAGTTCTGCTGAAAATAACGTCAGTCCGGGTTAGTTCCATGCAAATCATACTAAAAAAATATAAAATTGTTGTAAACATGGCATGAATACTTCATAAATTATTGATACGTTGGAGACGTATCAATGGCTAACATCCACAGACGAGAGGGGATATGGGGATATGGCGTGCGTGTAACAGCCGTTAATGGAGAGTCCGACCATGTAACAGCCGTTAAAGGGAAATCGCTCTCGTGGCGAGCTCACTTAGTTTCTCATTTCCTCACTCTCCTCTCGCGCTCCTCTCTTCTCTCCTCCTCTGCACCGCCACCGCTCACTCTCACCGCCGGGCTGTAATGACTTCCTGGAAAAACCGAGAGGAGAACATTGGCGATGACCTGGTGGAGTTGACTCAGAGATAAGCATCTATTGTACTTTGTCTCATAGGCTAGGGCTAGGCTTAGGATTGCTGGTAGGATTTGGGGTAATTTGGACCGGATCCAGTGCATTTGACCAGTCCAAATTCCTTTTAAACTCAATCCATACCCTCATAACCATGGAAGACTCGAACTTTGAAGGTGAGGTGGAGGCAGAGGATGGCCATTCTTTGCTACCACTAAAAAGTTGCCAAGAAATTGGTAACATTTGAAGGTAGCCTCACTAGAAGGAAGTTATATGCACACGGTCAGGAAGTAAGCAGCAATGTCCTAAATGTGTGCAACTAGAACAAAATCCTGTTAGTGAATGCAAGCGGGTTTTTGAATTTTTACTGCATTATTTGGCCAAATGTGTGCAGTTTCTTTGAATTCAGTTATCTCTGTGATGAACCATTGTCTCCATTGTTGGTGATATGAGCAGTGTTAATTGTGAATCATATAACAACTAGGCAAGTATTAATATGATTTTTTTGGTCAAATGCCAAATGTCTATAATTTTTTGCCAAATGTTTTGAATATTTTGGCGAATGTCTTCTTGCAATTAGCAGTTATCTACATTGTACCATCTTTGGTAATGTGAATGATTTGATTAGTGGTACCATTTTAGTAAATGTGAATAATATGACAGCTAGGCAAGTGTCAATTTGAATTTTTTGGCAAATTTCTAATTTCAAATGACAATTATCTTATTTATTTTGGTAAATGTCTTAATTCAGTTACGGAGGTAGTGTGAACGATTTGAGCAAATGTCTTAATTCATTTATGTTTTGGTCGGTGTTAAAACCTTTTGAAATGCTTTGTATTGCAACTAGGCAATTGTGTCTATATTAAATGGGTTGATATTGAGTTTCCTAAAGCTATGAAAAAGTTCTTGAAGCTTTGGGGAAAATATGGAAAATGTTGTGCTCCTAGAACCCAAGAAGAGCTTGATCATCCAGAGGTAGTGCTCAAGCTTCAAAACAAGGTTAAGTTGCACCTTGATACACCATCCTTGTTGTCGATGTGAACAAGATGCTAGATGAACAAGTGCAAAGGATCTATCAAGAAAATTACAAAAGAATAATGATAGAGGACATTGAAGCCTTGAGAAGTAGCTGGAGAAGAAGCAGTATATCATAAGTGATCTGAAGGCCATTCATCAAGTGCAAGAAGAAATGGTCAGGAACATGAGGAATGAGCTTCATGAGCTAAAGGAGGATAGGGGAAGGGATAGGCTCAAGATGGAGATGCATCTGCTGGAGAGTGAACTCCAAGACCACAGGAAGGATAAAAAATTAGATAAACAATGACAAGCTTGAGGTGATTAAGGAGAGGATGTGCCAAAAAGAAGAAGAAGCGGAGATAGCCATTTATGAGTTGCTTCAAGTTGGGGAAATTCACAAGGGCAAGCTGATGAAGAACATGGGGATTTGTGATGGAGATAATGTCTTTGAGTTGCCTAGCTGGCGTTAGTCTACATTAGTGTTGTCATATGAACTATGTGTTGGGGGCGTAGTATTTCAAAAAATTGCCTCACGATCACGCAAGATCTATCTAGGAGAAGCATAGCGAGCGGGAGAGTGTGTCCATGTACCCTCGTGAACCCGGCGGAGCGTTTAATGCTTTGATTGATGTAGTCGAGCGTCTTGGCGATCAACCGATCAACTATAGAAAGCACGGCACCTCCGCGATCTGCACGTGCAACTTGATGACATCCTTGAACTCTTGATCCAGCTGAGGCCGAGGGAGAGTTTTGTCAGAACGACGACATGGTGACGGTGATGATGAAGTTATCGGCGTAGGGCTTCGCCTAAGCACTGCAATGATATGACCGAGGTGTGTTTTTGTGGAGGGTGGCACTGCACACAACTAAAGATCTACTTGTCTGTGCATTTGGGGTGCCCCCTCCACGTATATAAAGGAGGGAGGAGGAGGTCGGCCGGCCACAAGGCGCGCCAAGGGGGGAGTAGGTTTCCCCCTTTCCTAGTCCAACTAGGAGGAGAAGGAAGGAGAGGGAGAGGGAGAGGGAAAGAGGGGCTGCTCCCCCCTCCCCTAGTCCTATTCGGACTCCCCTTGGGGGGGCACCTCCTCGCTTCATCCCTCTCTCCCCTAAGGCCCACTAAGGGCATATAACTTCCCGGGGAGGGGGAGGGGGTTCCGGTAACCCTCCGGCACTCCGGTTTTATCTGAAACTTTCCGGAACACTTCTGGTGTCCGGACAACATGGTCCAATATATCAATCTTTATGTCTCGACCATTTCGAGACTCCTCGTCATGTCCGTGATCTCATCCGGGACTTCGAACTACCTTCAGTACATCAAAACACATAAACTCATAATATCGATCGTCATCGAACGTTAAGCGTGCGGACCCTACGGGTTCGAGAACTATGTAGACATGACCGAGATTCATATCCGGTCAATAACCAATAGCGGAACCTGGATGCTCATATTGGCTCCCACATATTCTACGAAGATCTTTATCGGTCAAACCGCATAACAATATACGTTGTCCCCTTTGTCATTGGTATGTTACTTGCAGAGTTTGATCGTCGGTATCACCATACCTAGTTCAATCTAGTTACGGCAAGTCTCTTTACTCGTTCCGTAATGCATCATCCATAACTAACTCATTAGTCACATTTCTTGCAAGGCTTATAGTGATGTGCATTATCGAGAGGGCCGGAGATACCTCTCCGAGCAATCGGATGACAAATCCTAATCTCGATCTATGCCAACTCAACAAACACCATCGGAGACACACTGTAGAGCATCTTTATAATCACCCGGTTATGCTGTGACGTTTGATAGCACACCAAGTGTTCCTCCGGTATTCGGGAGTGGCATAATCTCATAGTCATAGGAACATGTATAAGTCATGAAGAAAGCAATAGCAATAAACTAGACGATCATAGTGCTAAGCTAACGGATGGGTCTTGTCAATCACATCATTCTCTAATGATGTTATCCCGTTCATCAAATGACAACTCATGTCTATGGCTAGGAAACTAAACCATCTTTGATTAACGAGCTAGTCAAGTAGAGGCATACTAGTGACACTCTGTTTGTCTATGTATTCACACATGTACTAAGTTTCCGGTTAATACAATTCTAGCATGAATAATAAACATTTATCATGATATAAGGAAATATAAATAACAACTTTATTATTGCCTCTAGGGCATATTTCCTTCACTATGCTACCTACCTATATTTGTCGTGTTGCATGCACTATGCTACCTACCTATATTTCTTGTGTTGTATGAACTATGATACTCTATTTGTGCTATGGTATGAACTGCCTACTGTACCTCTACTTATGCAACTTTGTGTGCGAGCAAGCTAGTTTTCAGTTTCCAGTTTTTGTCATGTTGTTGGCAAGTTAGTTTCATTAAAACAGGAACTTGACAAGCTAGTTCACAATAAAACACACTGAACTAGTACTAGAACTGGGATAGACAAATTCAAACCAATATCACAACAAAGATCACAACAGGGAGACTCTAACAGGGTTCATAACAGGGATAATTTCATCATAACTGAATTCAGAGATCACAACAAGGATCATAAGTAAAATTCACTTAAGTAGTTCATAATAGGGATCATAG
Organism: Aegilops longissima; assembly: GCA_021605205.1. Classification (NCBI taxonomy): domain Eukaryota; kingdom Viridiplantae; phylum Streptophyta; class Magnoliopsida; order Poales; family Poaceae; genus Aegilops; species Aegilops longissima. The sequence goes on from JAHIAM010000769.1 coordinate 14,737, forward strand.
CAAGGATCATAACAAGGATCACAACAAGTACCCATATGATTGCAGTATGTCCTAACACCTAACCACTTTGTTTGCATTAGGCATTACAACTAAGATCAGTAGATCTACAAAATATACCACCAACATCATTAGCTTCTTGGGGTTCCATGACCTGTTATATATTTTGATATAGTATATACTTAACCTCCAAGCTTGCACTTCATTCCTCAAGGATGGACTTGATCTTCTCAAGCTTCTCCTTGCTACCATGCCCAACTTTCAACAGTTCACTAATCGCACTCTCAAGCTTCTTATTTTCTTCTTGAAGAACACTGATATCCTCCTTGATCTCCTTCATGGCCTTCCCAGTGTTCTTGATGATATCTTCCTAAGAAGAAAGGATGCACCTCTGCTCATTGGCATGCTTCATATTCTCCATCTTACACTACTCCTCTAGCTCTGTCGGCTTTTTCTTCACATCTTCAACATCCTTTGCCGAATTTTCATAGTCCATCTTCTGCTCCTTTGCATCTTTTCACTCAAATAGCTTGCCAACATCTTCAACCAGATCATTGTACTGTTTGCATAAGAACTCATTCTTCTTGTTAACCTTGGCTATTTCTTTATCATAAGCATGTCTATCCATCACCCTTCCATGGTTTTGCTCATGAAACATGTCCCAAATTTTTGTCAGACACCTCTATAGTATGACAGGCCAAGGCCCATCAACCCACTCAACCACTCCACAGCCAAAACCTCACTGCAAATAATATAGAATTCAGTTAACACTACTAAAATTCAGTCGAGTCAACATTTAAGTTTAGTTAAATTGAATTCAGTAAACAAATAGTGTAAATTTAAATTAACTAGTTCACTAATGCACACTTACATGATTCAGAAAAAACACAAAATCCAGTTAGCTTGTTAAGACCAACATACAAGATTCTCAAAACAAAAAATTCAGTGAACTAGTGAGCACCACCTACAAGATTCACTCAAAACACAAAATTCAGTTAGCTAGTTAAAACCAACCTACATGATTCAGTCAAAACACAAAATTCAGTAAGCTAATGACTACCAACCTACAAGATTCAGTCAAAACTCAAACTTCAGTTAGCTAGTTAACACCAACCTACAAGATTTTGTCAGAACTAAATTCAGTTAGCTAGTTAACATCAACCTACAAGATTCTATCAAAAAAATTAATTAACTATTAAACACCAACCTACAAGATTCAGTCAAAAACAAAATTGAGTTAACTAGTTAAAACCAACCTACAAGATTCCGTCAAAACAAAAAAGTCAGTTAGTCACTGAACACCAACCTACCTTAATCAGTGAGAATAAAAATTCTGTTAACTAGTTAACACCAGCCTACAATATTCTGTCACAACAAAAAGTTAGTTAGCTAGTGAACACCAACCTACAAGATTCAGTCGGAACAAAATCCATTTAACTATTAAACACCAGCATACAAGATTTAGTTAGCTACTTACCAAGGCAAGAATTATAAGATTCACTTAAATATTAAAAAATACACTAAAATCAAACAAATTCAGTTAAAGAGCAAAATGGTTATTTTAAACAGGAAGACCATGACAAATTACCTACTTACACTACAAAAAAAGACACATCCGTGACATTTTTGGCGGAATGAAAAAAAATTCTGTCATCCTTATGACACTTCTATGATGATAATTGTGACAAAACCTGGTATCATCATAGATGTGGTGGGCTCCTACTTCCATGACAAAAAATCATGACAAAAAATGGGCTTTTCGTCCTGGGCAGGCCGGATACCTAGCTGCATGACATTCTTTGGGCCGTCCATGACGGAGAAAACCGTGGTAGAAGCGGCGAGGAAAATATCGGGGAGTTACGGTTCACGGTGGGTGGTGGGGCGAAGCGATGCGCGTTTCTCTCGTCGTCGTCGCGTCTGCAGCGTGTGTCGCGAGCATTGCGCTCTAGCGAACCCTAAGCGAGGCGTTGGGCTCTAGCGAACCGGCGATTGCACTAGCTCGTTATTGAACCCGATCGATCCCTTTACATTAGCGAACCCGGTGATTCGCCGCTCTGCTGCTAGCTGAAGCCGATCGATGCTGCCTCTGGATGAGCAGTGGCGTTGTTGGGGGTTTGGATGAGCAGTTCGGTGGGTGGTTGGATGAGCAGGACCCGTGGTAGTAGAGGCTGTTGCTGGATGAACAAGACCCCGATCGGTCGAGCGGTGGATGAGCAGGGACCCGTGGAGGGCTGGATGAACAAGACCCGTGGAGGCTGGTTGAGCGATGGTCGATGGAGGCTGGATGAGCAGTAGCCCGTGAAGGGTGGTTGAACAGGACCACGTGGAGGGCTGGTTGAATAGTAGCGGTGGAGGGCGCGCGGTGGAGGCTAGATGAGCAGGGCCCGTGGATGAATAGTCGCAGGTGGAGGCTGGAGGAGGTCGATGGTGGAGATGAACAATATCCCATGGAGTCCCGTTTTGCGGTAAGCCACACCCCTCCCGATGAACAGGACCCCCGTTTCGACCATAGCGCTCCAACACAAGTCCGTTTCCTCCGTTTTGCGGTACGCCACACCCCTCCCGATCAACAGGACCCTGTTTCGACCGTAGGAGGTCCGTTTCCTCCGTTTTGTGGTACGCCAGACCCCTCCCGATGAACCTGATCCCATTTCGATCGTGGCCGGTCGAACACAAGGCCGTTTCCTCCGTTCTGCGGTACGCCATGCCTCATTTCCATCGGTTGTTCCGTCCAAGCCAGTTGGCTCCCGATGAACAGCACGCGTTCCATTGCCTCCCGATGAACATGACGCATTCCGTTGCCTCCCCATGAACATGACGACGACGCAGTTTCTCCATTCTGACCCAGCCACAACCATGTGCACGAGCCCTGGTAAATGCGTATCTGCAGTAGGCATTGAGACCCTGCCCGTATATGCGTGCGTGGCCGTATTTACTTTCTTGCACCTGGCGGCTGTGCGTGCGTGTACATGCTACGTGCGCCTCTACTACCACATGCCCTTCCTTACGACCATGGTTCATCTCGCAGCGCGGACATCGATCGACCGGTATATGCGTACCGTTCGCGACCAGAATGACAACACTCGTATGCCGGTGAGTGGGTCCCGGTATCGAGGCACTTCCTTGCGTGCGAAGATGTAGCTGGTGGGTCCCAGCAATCAGGGGGGAAACATTTTTTTCGTGAAATATGGTGGCCCGTCCGGTGGGTCCCTGCTGTCAGGTGGAGGAATCATTATTTTCAGCGTAATAAGGAGGCATTTCCTTCTGCGGCCGTGGACCCGGTATCGGCCTCTCCACATCTGATACTCTTCGAAGGAAATCGTTCCTTGACCACGTTGACCACGCCGCACCGAGAGCACCAGGCGGTGGGCGGCAGTGAGCCTAGGAAGGGGCGGCGGGCAGGGAAAAGCGGCGGTGGATGCCCGCGAGAGAGAATCTGAGGTTCTTGGTTCGGCTGCGGTGTGAGGCTGCCGTTGCCCTGAGTCTTGGCGGTGGTGGGAGTGGTAGGGGCTGTTTGAGGCCTCCGCGGTAACCACAACCCGGCCACGGAGGAGGGAGGAAGCGGCACAGCTAAGCGCTGCTTTGGGCGGCTAGAGCAAGAAGACCGAGGTTGAAGAATCATGACGGCCGTTGGATGGACATCGTACGGTCACTTCAGCTAGAATCGTTTATATTGACTTAGTTGACAAAGCCCTTGGTACGCGTCAACTTAGTAGGCCCATAGGCCAGCCTCCGAAATGGTGCGCCCCAGATGTCAGGGGGAGGAATCATTTTTTGGGCGGCTGAACCTAGAATATCCGAAACTGAAAAAGAAGCACGACATCCGTTGGATGGACATCCAACGACCACTGCTACTAGAACCGTGTGTTGACTATAAGTTGACAAAGCCTTGCATATGCGTCAACTTATTTTTTTAGGGGGTGCGTCAACTTAGTAGGCCCACAAGTGTGTGGCAGAGAACTTATAGTTCATTTGTGATTTGTAAGAATGTATAACCCGTTTTTGAATTCTAATGGAATTTACTATAGCCCATTTACAGTTTGTTAAAAGTACAACCCATTTTCTAGCTAGGACAACGATTAATAATTTCAACCAACCGTTCAAAACAGAATTCAATAAAATTTCCCACATTTTCTTGGGATCCAAAATATTTTTATCCCGAAATTTCTAGTCAGATTAAGTACAATTTCAATATAAATTTGTGTTACGTAAAAATCCAATGAAGCATTGCGCGTGCAACAATTAATGAAATTAAAATTTTCAAAATCCAAAAGTAATATTTTATAAACTAATTACGTGTTTGGTGCATGTTTTATAATTCTTGCCCAGTTTTATAATTACATCCCATTTATTATTTCTTAAAGCCCATTTTCTTGCTAAGCCTAATGCATCCCTCCTAGGAAAGATTTGCAGCCAAGTGAAGGAGAATAACAAGTTGACCGGATTGTGTACAAGCTATCGGCCCGATTGCATTCTTGATGTTGAAAAAAAACGTGTAATCTTGTACAACCTTACATGGCTACTCAGCCCTCATTCAGCGACGTCGGAAAGGCCCAAACAAGTCTTCTGTACAACTTTTTGAAGTTACTGAGCTCAATTAATAATTTAAGAAAAAAGTTAGAGTACAGTGGAACCTAATTAAAAGTTGTCAGGAGCGAAGAAATAATTCAACGGGTCCCACTTGTGCGTGTGTGTGCGTTGTGTGTTTGTGTGTGTGTGAGAGAGAGAGACCCATCGGTCGATGCTCATAAATACATCTTTCAGCCATATGCATTGATGATGCTCAGTAAAAACTTATATAGTTGACACAATCATATAGAACATCATAGCACTGAACTTGCATACAAAAATTTCACATGGCGGCACAATCGGGGTGGAAGCGGCGGATCGCTTCTGGTAGGGCTATGTTGAAATCAACGAACTTCGTACATAACGGTTCATCGTCTTTATCAATGGCGGAAATATCTTGAATGTTGTGCAAAGAAAAGCAGACAGACAACACAATATATAAGTTACGCTAGAACATTAAGTTGACGTACAACCCTTTCTAAAAAAGTTCGGTAGAAAAGCAGAACATGTCACAATCAAATGTCTTGGCACATCGGTGCTTCACACCCATAGCTTCGGATTTAACTAGTATCGAGAAGATTGGTTGTTACCTCAAATTAGAGCACATCCGGGCAGCCAGCCTTGCCTCTTCTCCCAAAAAGCGATGGCCTCTGCCGTGCGATTGAGTAGGCCTGTGCCATCCATCGTTCGAGCAACACGGGAAAGTCGGCGTTGACTCTGTAATGGGCGTCGTTAGCGGACCGGGCACCAGCGGCGGCGGCAAGACTTGATTGATGGATTGACCACTTCTTGACATGCACGAACACTCGTCTGGTACATCCCTAACGTGGTGGCGGCAGCCTTGGTGGCGATGAATAGTACAACCTCGGTTCTGCACGGTATCTCAACACCAATCACCTTCGGTATGGTGGCGGCTTCTTCATCCATGCCATAACCGTCAGAGCCCAGCTATACGGAGGAACAAACATACTTGCGAGCTCACTTCCAAGGTCGTTGATAAGCTCATTCATGGACTGGCTGTTCCAAGCGCGTCGAGGCATGCCATGGAAGGTAAGCTTTGTTAAAAACTCAAGCTCGGAGGAACCGAGCCCCATCCTAGGTGCCACCGATCAAAGCTCACCGGTCGCCATCACGGAACAAGCGCCGAGAAGATTGAACACATTGCGGTCGAAAGTTGTCCGGAACGACGAATAAATCAGCCGATGGTGGGCAGACTTGACGAAAGTCACTTATTTGGATGCGTGCGCAATGCCAAGAGCTTTGACAAGGTCATCGGCGAGACAGGAGGCGGTCGCCGTTGATGGTTACCATCAACACTTTTAAACAAACTGGTGCGTCAAGCGCCGCCATGCCCTTTGTTGGCGACAACCGCGGCGCCCGAAGGCGGGGCGGACCTCGGGATCTCGGCTCGGAGATCCGCGTTGACCGGCGACATGATAGTGCGCTTGAGTACATGGAGTACAGGACGGGGATTTGGGGGAACTGGAGTAGGAATCAAGATTCCAGAGGTGGGGGAGGGGCGGGAGATTGGGGATGAAAAAGTAGCATGAATTTGAACAGCGGCGTAATATGCTCTCGGCGGCATAGCTGCAAAAACACCGATGGCGCCCACATGTCGGCCTAAGAGTCACTATTCTTTCTTTTTTTGAGAGCCTGGCCTGAGAGTCATAATTGACCTATTTGGCATTGCGTTACTACTCGGCCCATATTCAACGACACCTCACTGGCCCAAACAAGTGTACATCATCGAAAAGACACTGAGCTCAAATTATAACTTGAAAAAGGAGATATACTCGAACCTTTGGAGAATGGTGATGCCCTCATTTAGCCCACCAGCAGTTCGAGACAATAAACAGTTCGAAACAAGATATATACATCATTCAAACACTAACTAGTGAATACTACTGGCATAAACAGCAAGACATGATAGTTCATAAGAAGTCTTGCTACACCACCAAAACGCACCCATCTACAGCGCTCAGACTCTCGTGATCTAGATGAGAATGACATTCTAAATAGAGGCAACTATTACATAGTAAGAGTGACATAGGCGAGGATGACCAAATGACAAGGAATATGGATAACAAAGAGAACTACCCATCGGAACAAGCGGCAAAGACAACAAGTCATTGAAGAGGATGATGCAACACCATCATAATTTGCAGCCCCGGTTCAGCCATCAGTGATCCGGAGACACCAGTACTCCACCCCTTAGATGCAACCCCCCAATTACCTATCAACCTGAAGGCTTGAACCACATCACTGCCTGTCGGACTCGACACATCAAGGATCAAAGTTAATCCGGATGCCTTTGTTATTCTCACCTTCTTTTGGTTGCAGGTTGTATCGTTAACAATCAGGGGAGTTTTCTCCCGAACTCCTAGGGCTCGCCGTGTAGACCACAGATTTTCCATAGCAAGCAGAGCCTCTCTGCCATCAAGGTCCTTGCCAGCGGTGATCTCACAGTTAATCGGATAATTGAGTCAGAAGCGAGAGTGTGAAGCAAGGCTGTTTACCGCCTCAACACAAAAATCTGAAGGCCCCAACAAGTTGGTATCCTGCTCATAGGCGTAACAGCCACTGTCAGGAAACTCACATATTTCACGGCGCTTGCATACGGTGGGGTTTTGCAATATAACTTTTCGGCTCATTTGTCAGAATGATCATCAGTCTTTTGCCGTCGTCGATCGGCGAGGAACGAGTTGTGCTTCCTGTTTTTGGCAAAGGTGGTGTGATTACAAAGGCGATGGCTGTAGGGACACTGCATCATATCAAAAGAGGCGCATTGTTAATGTAAGATCAACATTATTCAGTATGAGTGCGATAATGCAAGAAACATCATTGATATGTCCTGTTGGGCGGGAGGAAAATACAGGAAATGTATCTTTGGGTTCCAAAATATAGAAGTTCCATGCATGGTTATACTCATGTTATCTCACAATTGATTCTTCACGAAACTACCATATCATGCATGTTATGTAATCATGTTACATCCTCACAAACAAATTCTTCAAGGAAACTAACAGACCATGCATTGTTATATACTCATGTTACGTGGGCAAAAATTTTGTGAGCATATTATTCTAGCCGATGATTCTTTGAAGGGCGAACATAGGTATGTACACATGGTAAGCTTTATAGGATTTCACTACTTCCGAATATAGAGTTCTCCATATGCACCTTTACTTCCCTAATGTATGGTTAGATGAAACCAACAGTGTGATGCATGTTTCTACATCATGAAAATGAGGAAACTAACATGGCCATTGATACACACTCATATTTAGTAGTATATAGATTACTATAAAATAAGGAGAATATCAATATCTTCCTAACCGTTTGATTATTTAGGGGTACAAATTGGCTGTAATGACATAGTCACAATCGCATGAATTAACTCATTCCAAATATAGCCGATTTAAGGTGTCTCTAATACATTGCCATAGTTCTACTCAAATTCTGCTAAAACAGGGATATGTCAATCATCACAAAAAGTTCAAACAATGTCATGGGGTCATTATTAACATCAGACGGAAACAACTTACACGCGCCGTCCCAACAATACGTGGTGCCATCTGCTTTGTCGATCGCGTAGATGATGCCATTGTGTTCAATAGCATCACAGAAGTGTGTATCATCTTTGACGATGATCCACTGCGAGCTGAGTTGTCTCCAGCTAAAGAAGGCACCGGCGGAAAGATAGGCGAGTCCCTTGTCGAACAAGGCTATTAGCTTGAAGTCTGCGTAATCCGCATGTCGTGTGGGAACTTGGCAGATTACAATCTTTTGCAAAACAAGGCGTCCAATTGACGACGTAATCTAGATGACTTGGACCGCGACAGTAAAACTATATCATGCAACGGAGGAAGAATAATCTCATGGGAGGTCTGTAAGTTCACGAGCACCAACTTTTTCCCGTCTTCTCTGACACCTGTAGAGCATCTTTATAATCACCCAGTTATGTTGTGACGTTTGATAGCACACTAAGTGTTCCTCCGGTATTTGGGAGTAGCATAATCTCATAGTCATTAGGAACATGTATAAGTCATGAAGAAAGCAATAGCAATAAACTAAACGATCATAGTGCTAAGCTAACGGATGGGTCTTGTCAATCACATCATTCTCTAATGATGTGATCCCGTTCATCAAATGAAAACTCATGTCTATGGCTAGGAAACTTAACCATCTTTGATTAACGAGCTAGTCAAGTAGAGGCATACTAGTGACACTCTGTTTGTCTATGTATTCACACATGTACTAAGTTTCCGGTTAATACAATTCTAGCATGAATAATAAACATTTATCATGATATAAGGAAATATAAATAACAACTTTATTATTGCCTCTAGGGCATATTTCCTTCACTATGCTACCTACCTATATTTGTCGTGTTGCATAGGCTAACCCTCATACAAGGATGATCGAGTCTCCGGAATCTTCAGATCTGCAACGGAAATAGCTCGAAACGAAAACAGAGGGTATTTGCGTGATACGGTCGTCAAAAACCTTCGGGAGAATATATAATGAATTTTTACCGACCAAAATACGTATCGTGCAAGAAAAGCGGAGTCGGAGGGCACACGAGGTGCTCACGAGGTGAGGCGCGCCCGGGGTAGGCGCGCCTCCACCCTCATGGAGGCCTCGTGTCCTCCCGGACTGCTACTTATTTTCTATTTTCTAAATATTCCAAAGCGAGAGATATTGCCTTAAAAATTGTTTTGGAGTCGGTTTACTTACGTACCACATACCTATTCCTTTTGAGTGCAGGAATGTTGGAAAGTGTCCCTTATGTATTCCTCGGGTTACGGTTTCAATAATATTGGTTTCAACATTTATGGGATTACCTGAAATATAGTGTTTGATCCTTTGACCGTTTACCACCTTGGTTTGTGCCTTGAAGTTGTTGATTTTTATGGCACGGGCGATAGACCTCCTCGATAGCGTAGGGACCTTCCCATTTGGAGAGAAGTTTTCCTGCAAAAATCTTAAGCGAGAGTTGTATAGCAATACATAATCACCTACATTAAACTCACGCTTTTGTATCCTTTTGTCATGCCATCTTTTAACTTTTCTTTAAACAACTTGGCATTTTCATAAGCTTGGGTTCTCCATTCATCAAGTGAGCTAATATCAAATAACCTCTTCTCACCGGCAAGTTTGAAATCATAGTTGAGCCCTTTAATGGCCCAATATGCCTTATGTTCTAGTTCGAGAGGTAAGTGACATGCTTTTCCATAAACCATTTTATCTGAGAGACATACCCATAGGATTCTTATATGCAGTTCTATATGCCCATAATGCATCATCAAGTTTCTTGGACCAATTCTTTCTAGACCTATTAACAGTCTTTTGCAAAATTAACTTGAGCTCTCTATTACTCAATTCTACTTGACCACTAGACTGCGGGTGATATGGAGATGCAATTCTATGATTAACGTCATATTTAGCAAGCATCTTACGGAAAGCACCATGAATAAAGTGTGAACCACCATCAGTCATTAAATATCTAGGGACTCCAAACCTCGGAAAAATAACTTCCTTGAGCATTTTAATAGAAGTGTTATGATCAACACTACTAGTTGGAATAGCTTCTACCCACTTAGTAACGTAATCAACAACAACTAAAATATGTGTATATCCATTAGAGGCAGGAAAAGGTCCCATATAATCGAAGCCCCAAACATCAAATGGTTCAATAACAAGTGAATAATTCATAGGCATTTCTTGGCGTCTACTAATATTACCAATTCTTTGACATTCATCACAAGACAAAACAAACTTACGGGCATTTTTGAAGAGTAGGCCAATAAAACCAGATTGCAATACCTTATGTGCAGTTCTATCTCCAGCGTGGTGTCCTCCATAAGCTTGGAGTGACACTTGCATAGGATCTGTTCTGTTCATGCTCGGTACACAACGTCTAATAACACCATCTACTCCTTCTTTATAAAGATGTGGGTCATCCCAAAAGTAATGTCGCAAATCATAAAAGAACTTTTCTTTTGTTGGTATGTGAAGCTAGGTGGTATAAATTTAGCAACAATATAATTAGCGTAGTCGACATACCATGGAGTGCTATGAGAAGTGCTTATGACATTTAATTGTTCATCGGAAAGCTATCATCAATAGGTAGTGGGTCATCAAGAACATTCTCTAACCTAGATAAGTTATGCGCAGCAGGGTTCTCACTCCTTTTCTATCAACAATATGCAAATCAAATTCTTGAAGCAAAATAACCCATCTAATAAGTCTAGGTTTAGCATCTTTCTTTTCCATAAGATATTTAATAGCAACATGATCGGTGTGAATAGTTACTTTAGAATCAACAATATAGGGTCTGAATTTATCACAAGCAAATACAACGCTAAAAGTTCCTTTTCGGTAGTAGCATAATTTCTTTGAGCATTGTCTAGAGTCTTACTAGCATAATGGATAACATTTAATTTCTTATCAACTCTTTGCCCTAGAACAGCACCTCTGACATAATCACTAGCATCACACATAATTTCAAAGGGTAAATTCAATCGGTGGCTGAACAATAGGTGCGAGAGACTAATGCTTTCTTAAGTATTTCAAATGCTTCTCACAATCATCATCAAAGACAAATGGTACATCTTTTTGTAATAAATTAGTCAGAGGCCGAGAAATTTTGAGAAGTCCTTAATGAACCTCCTATAAAATCCGGCGTGACCAAGGAAACTTCTTATACCTTTGACGTCCTTGGGACATGGCATCTTTTCAATAGCATCAACCTTGGCTTTATCAACTTCAATACCTCTTTCAGAAACTTTGTGCCCCAAGACAATACCTTCATTAACCATAAAGTGGCACTTTTCCCAATTCAAGACAAGATTAGTTTCTTCACATCTCTGCAAAACTCGATCAAGATTGCTCAAGCAATCATCAAAAGAGGAACCATAGACGGAAAAGTCATCCATGAAAACCTCACAAATCTTTTCACAAATGTTAGAGAATATAGCCATCATGCATCTTTGAAAGGTAGCAGGTGCATTACATAAACAAAAAGGCATACGTCTATAAGCAAAAGTACCAAAAGGGCATGTAAAAGTAGTCTTTGATTGATCTTTAGCCGACACAGGTATTTGAGAAAAACCGGAATAACCATCTAGAAAGCAATAATGTGTATGTTTGCATAATCTTTCTAGCATTTGATCAATAAAAGGTAAGGGGTAATGATCTTTCTTAGTAGCTTTATTTAATTTGCGAAAATCAATTACCATCCTATAACCTGTAATAATTCTTTGCAGAATCAATTCATCTTTATCATTAGGGACAACAGTAATACCTCCATTCTTAGGGACACAATGGACAGGACTTACCCACTAACTATCAGCAACGGGATAAATTATACCTGCCTCCAGAAGCTTGAGTATTTCCTTTCTTACTATTTCTTTCATTTTAGGATTCAAACGTCGTTGAGGATCACAAACTGGTTTGGCATCCGCTTCCAAATTTATTTTATGCTGACATAGAGTGGGACTAATGCCCTTAAGATCATCAAAGTATATCCAATAGCGGCACGGTGCTTCTTGAGTTTTCAATAATCTTTCTTCTTCATGCTCTGAAAGGTTAGCACTAATAATAACATGATATATTTTCTTTTCATCAAGATAAGCATATTTAAGATTATCGAACAGCTGTTTAAGCTCAAACAGGATCACCCTTGGGTGGAGGAGGATCCCTAAGTTTCAACGAGCAAATTGTGTTTGAGAATAGGTTCTTGTTTAAAGAATACTTCATCTATTTCCTTCTTTCATTCATAAACATATCATTTTCATGGTTTAGAAATAGTGTTCCAAAGGATCACTAGGAGGCACGATAATAGAAGCAAGACCAATAATTTCATCCTTACTAGGCAATTCTTCTTCACGATGTTGTTTACTAAATTTAGAGAAATTAAACTCATGAACCATATCATCCAAGCCAAGAGTAACAACATTCTTTTTGCAGTCTATCGTAGCATTAACAGTATTCAAGAAGGGTCTACCAAAAATAATGGGACAAAAGCTATCTTGTGGAGAACCAAGAACAAGGAAATCAGCGGGATATTTGGTTTTCCCACACAAGATTTCAACATCTCTAACAATTCCCATTGCAGATATAGTATCTCTATTTGCAAGTTTAATTGTAACATCAATATCTTCTAACTCAGCAGGTGCAATTTCATGCTTAATTTCTTCATACAAGGTAATAGGTATAACACTAGCACTAGCACCCATATCACATAAGCCATGATAACAATGATCTCCTATTTTAACAGAAATAACAGGCACGCCTACCACAGGTCTATGTTTATCTTTAGCACAAGGTTTAGCAATTCTAGCAGTTTCACCATAGAATTGAATAACATGCCCATCAATATTATCAGACAAAAGATCTTTAACAATAGCAATATTAGGTTCTACTTTGACTTGCTCAGGAGGTGTATAAGTTCTAATATTGCTTTTACGAACAACAATTGAAGCTTTAGCATGATCCTTTACTCTAACAGGGAAAGGTGGTTTCTCAACATAAGAGGTGGGAACAATAGGATCATTATAAGTGATAGTCTTTTCTTCAACTTTAACAGGTGCAACTACTTTTACTTCTATGGGAGGATGATATTTAAACCACTTCTCCTTAGGGAGATCAACATAAGTAGCAAAAGATTCACAGAAAGAAGCTACTATCTCAGAGTCAAGTCCATATTTAGTGCTAAACTTACGGAAAATATCGGTATCCATAAAAGATTTAACACAATCAAACTTAGGTGTCATACCTGACTGCTTACCTTCGTCGAGGTCCCAATCTTCAGAGTTGTGTTTAATTCTATCCAATAAATTCCATCTGAATTCAATAGTCTTCATCATAAAAGAGCCAGCACAAGAAGTATCAAGCATGGTGCGATTGTTATCAGAAAGCCGAGCATAAAAACTTTGCGTAATCACTTCTCTGGTGAGCTCATGATTGGGGCATGCATATAACATTGATTTAAGCCTCCCCCAAGCTTGAGCAATGCTTTCTCCTTCGCGAGGCCAAAAATTATATATATAATTGCGATCACGATGAACAAGATGCATAGGGTAATACTTTTGATGAAATTCCAATTTCATTCTTTTATAGTTCCTTGATCTCGTATCATCACATAGCCTATACCATGTCAATGCGTCTCTCTCCAAAGATAAAGGGAAAGCCTTCCTCTTAACAACATCATCGGGTATACCTGCAAGCTTAAATAGTCCACAACCACATAGCGAAGATGCTCGTCAGGATGCTTTGTTCCATCTCCTGTAAAAGTATTAGCCAACAGTTTTTCCATGATACACAAAGGAAATTCAGAAGGAGTTTCATTTTCAATAGGTTCAGTAGGTTGAGGAGCAACTCTTTGCTCTCTTGGAAGGGTGAAGATACCCGAACAAGCCCCTCATAAATTACTTTCCATAGTAACAAGTGACGAGAAAATTTCAGCACACTATATAAATTTTTCCTTACCAAATTCCACCTACCAAAGCGCTTCACTCCCGACAGCGGCGCCGAGAAAAAAGTCTTGATGACCCACAAGTATAGGGGATCTATCATAGTCCTTCGATAAGTAAAAGTGTCGAACCTTGAGGAAGCGAGAAGGAAATGATAAGCGGTTTTCAGCAAGGTATTCTCTGCAAATCTTGAAATAAGTGGTAACAGATAGGTTTGTGATAAGATAAATTGTAACGAGCAACAAGTAACAAAAGTAAATAAGGTCGTCAAGGTGGCCCAATCCTTTTTGTAGCAAAGGACAAGCGGAACAAACTCTTATAATAGGAAAAGCGCTCGAGGACACATGGGAATATCGTCAAGCTAGTTTTCATCACGCTCATATGATTAGCGTTCGGTACTTTGATAATTTGATATGTGGGTGGACGGTGCTTGGATGCTGTTCTTACTTGAAAAAGCATCCCATTTATGAGTAACCTCTATTGCAAGCATCATAACTACAACAAAAGTATTAAGGTAAACCTAACCATAGCATGAAACATATGGATCCAAATCAGCCCTTACGAAACAGCGCATAAACTAGGGTTCAAGCTTACATCACTCTAGCAACCCATCATCTACTTATTACTTCCCAATGCCTTCCTCTAGTCCCAAATAATGGTGAAGTGTTATGTAGTCGACGTTTACATAACACCACTAGAGGTTAGACAACATACATCTCATCAAAATATCGAACGAATACCAAATTCACATGACTACTAATAGCAAGACTTCTCCCTTGTCCTCAAGAACAAGCGTAACTACTCACAAAGCATATTCATGTTCATAATCAGAGGGTAATAATATGCATAAAGGATCTGAACATATGATCTTCCACCAAGTAAACCAACTAGCATCAACTACAAGGGTAATCAACACTACTAGCAACCTACTAGCACCAATCCGGACTTGGAGACAAGAATTGGATACAAGAGATGAACTAGGGTTTGGAGATGAGATGGTCTGGTGAAGATGTTGATGGAGATTGCCCTCTCCCGATGAGAGGCGTTGGTGATGATGATGGCGATAATTTCCCCCTCCGGGAGAAGTGTCCCTGGCAGAATAGCTCTGCGGAGCCCTAGATTAGTTCCATGAGGTTCCGCCTCGTGGCGTGAGTCTCGTCGAAAGGTTGCTTCGATTTTTTCTCATGAAAGACTTCATATAGGAGAAGATGGGCGTCGGAGAGCCACCGAGGGGCCACGAGGTAGGGTGGCGCGCCCGGGGGGGGCGCCCCACCCTTGTGAGCGGTGTGGGCCCCTGGCCTTCATCTTTGTAGCGATTTTTATTTATTTATTTTAAGGTATTCCATGGATTTTCAGGACTTTTGAGTTCGAGAATAGTCCTTCAATATTGCTCCTTTTCGGCCGAGAATTCCATTGGTGCGGCATTCTCCCTCTTCATGTAAACCTTATAAAATAAGAGAATAGCCATAAGTATTGTGACATAAATAACAGCCCATAATGCGATAAATATCAATATAAAAGCATGATGAAATGGGTGACATGTGACTTTGACCAGAGTCAAATGAAAATCAGAGCATAGGGTATACGGATCCTTGTGCGAGAGATCAATGTAATCGAGGATCGCCCTTGGATCCAAAAGAAGTAGCACAGGTGTGCCTTTGGCTCATGACCCTTTCTTATGCATCTCGATGATTTACGCAAGTTCATCATCATCGGCTTCATCGTCGAGATGGCACTTGGAAAGCAACCTGTTTCTTCTTGGACTTGGCGAGGACCTTGACCGATCGTTGCATTTGTCTTGATGATGTAGGGCTGATGAAGAATTTGGTGCTGTGAAGGAACTTCATTTGAGATACGAGCAATAGAGATGCTGCAGTCCTTTGTACGTGGCCAAATGTCACAGTCTTGAGGACTTTGCGGACAGTGAGGACTTTGGAGGAGGGCGAGGATTTTGGAGGAAGCGATGTAGCAGCATGAGGCGGCGTTAGGGCTTTGAAGATTCTGGCCGTGAGGGCATTCTTTGAGAACAGCCGTGAGGGCACGGTTGGTGAAGCACTTGGCTTGTGGCGGACTTCTTTGCCATTGATTTTCTAGGCAGCGGTGGCCTCGATGGCGGCGATGCAGATTCTTCATTGAATTCCCTCACTTTGCTTATTTGGCTTATCTCGCCAACTTGGCTTGGCGTTTGGCCCATTCTTGGGAAAATCCTCCTGCGCTTGATCTTTGGTGGGGTCAACTTCTTGGCGGTGCCAATGGAGCTCTTGGGCATGGAGGATTCGGTCTGAATTTCTTCATGTACTTTGGAGTAACATACTGTATTCCCTCCATTCTCTTGCCCATCTCCTTTCAATCCTCTGTCGCACCTTGCCTTGATTTTGTTCTCCTTTCGAACTTGGCCTCATCGGTGTGCAATAGTCGGCATAGATGTCCTCGAGGTATTTCAAAAGCAGTCATGACCTCGGGCCTCTTTCCTCCTTTCGTGGCTTCTTACCATCGCCATATTCTTGAGTTGAGAATTTGAACAATTGAATTCTCTGAAGAAGTATGCAACTTTTCTTCGAGGAACCTTGCAAATGAGTTAAGTTGATGAGAACCTAGTGATTCAGCGGCGGACATGAGTACTGTGAAAAGAGTATAGTTGCGAGGAATTTGGAGAGGTCATATCGTTCTCGAAGGTTTTCAAAAGAACAAGTTTGAGGAATTTGACGAGATGAGCCTTGAAGAATTTCACTAAGCATTCTTTGTCTTAGGTTCGAGTTGTATAGATCGAGATCCACACAATTGAGGAATCTTGAAGAAAAATGATGCTTAGAAGCGGATCAAACAGATGACTAGTGAGGTGTTTTGTGTGTGAGGATTTGAAGAATAAAACACCTTGAAGATTTTGTAGAAATTTTGAATCAAAGAGGCGGTAAAAGTAACTTTTAATTACCTGGATGAAGAACACGACGAACTGGGAAGTGTAGATTTGAAGCTTCGTTAGTTCAGATCTTCCGCCTAACTTCGGCGGAGGAAGACAACTTCTGGCGGCGGCGGAGTGAAGATTTCCTGACGGCCTTGATGCTGCAATGACGAGTCGGCGGTGAAACTCTTCCTCACGGTGACGATGGATGGCGGCGGCGCTAGGGTTTGAAGCTCGGCGAGAGAGAGAGAGAAAGCGGTCGGCGGATTAAAGGAAGTGAGGAAGGGAGAGGGGTATGAGGAGTCCGGACTAGGGGTGTCAGGATAGCGGACTATCATCACGGCGGACTCAAGACTATGAAGATACAAGATTGAAGACTTCGTCCGTGTCCGGATGGGACTTTCCTTGGCGTGGAAGCGAGCTTGGCGTCTGGATATGTAGATCTCCTACCATTGTAACCGACTCTGTGTAACCCTAACCTATTCGGTGTCTATATAGACCGGAGGGTTTTAGTCCGTGGGGCGAACAACAATCATACCATAGGCTAGCTTCTAGGGTTTAGCCTCCTTGATCTCGTGGTAGATATACTCTTGTACTACCCATATCATCAATATTAATCAAGCGGGGTAGGGTATTACCTCCATCGAGAGGGCGAACACAGGTAAAAACATCGTGTCCCTTGTCTCTGTTACCATCCGCCTAGGCGCCGTTCGGGACCCCCTACCGAGATCCGCGGTTTGACACCGACATTGGTGCTTTCATTGAGAGTTCCTACGTATGCGTCACCCGATAGGCCCGATGGCTCCTTTGATCATCAACAACGGCAGCGGTCCGGTGAGACTTTTCTCCCGGACAGATCTTCGTGTTCGGCGGCTTTGCACTACGGGCCAATTAAGCAGCCATCTGGAGCAGATCGAAAGCTTCGCCCCTGGCCATCGAGTCAGATTTGGAAGTTTGAACTATCGGCCGATATCTGCGGAGACTTGATCTTGACGGATTCGAGCCGCAATAGCGTGCCACTTGTCTCGATGGGCATGATCTAGCTCTGCAGCGAGCGGTGCCACGGAGGCCGCACCGACATCGCTCCGACCCTTAATCCGGGCGGATTCCCCGATCGAGGGCGAGTGGTTGGACACCGCCTCGGGGCTACAATCTCTGGCGATTGAGCGAACTCTATTCATGTCGCTGCGAAGACCTTGACTCGGTGCGGACTCCTCTCCGGACTCCGAACCCTCCGTGCCCCTACCAATTGAATCCGATTGGGCACCGTTATGGAGTTCAACTGCGCGGACATCTTCATTTTCGCCCTTTGGCAGCATGCGAATGCGCTAAAGTCTCTCTCTTTATCCGGAGAGCCTGGCGGACTGCGGACGGGAAGGTTGGGATCTGGACGGCGAAATTCAACGCCCACCACCACCCACTTTGTAGCCTTGTCGATGATCTAACCGACATGCTCGACTTTGACTCGAAGGCGTCGGCGGTATGGACAACGGCGGAGGCGACCAAGACCCGGCGCCCACGAGGACGCTGGAAGGCCACCTCGTCATATGACATATACATGGTGGACATCCCAAAAGATGGGAATAGCAATGGAACAACGGAGGATGACCCCTCAAGAAACAGCCGAAGCGCCCGGCGTCGTGGCGCCGCTCTAAATCCGCCACAATAAAAGCGGTGATTCGGCACGGAGATAATAACACCCGGACGGTGCGAAGAACCCCCTCAGCGAGGACTCGGCGCGGGAGGAGGAGAAGCAAGTCTGCTGACGGTCTTGCGAGAAAAAGAGGTCGGGGCGATAATTATCGCCTCCCTCGAAGATGAGGCAAGCCTCGGCAACGACAATTTGTGCGTGCCGAGATCCCGCGAACAGGAGGCGTTTCAAGCATAAGCTTATAGCTATGGCAAGCAGCCTCAAGAAAAAGCAGCAACAGACTTAGAGCTGATCAAGACCTGCTAGGCAGCGGATGGGTGAAGTCCTTGCAGCGAAGAGTATGAACTCGAGCGCCCTCAAAAGCTACCCCAAGCGCGGCCGTTGCCTCGTCGGAGGAAGCACCCAAGTCACCAGCGCCGCGACATGGCGGACCCGGCCACCCGTGGCGCGATAGAGAAGCCTCTCGGCCCTCCACTCAAGCCACACCCGCGCCGCTCAAAAGTACCAAGGCATGGGAAAAGCAGCGGACTTGCGAGATATATTGGAGGATAAGGCAAAACATACAAGATCGATCTCACGGATCGTGTGGCGTAACGGCGGGATGATTACCGTCGCGCGGATCACACAAACCCGGCGGGCGAACACGATGAACAAAGCTCATATGAGCTACATCGCGATATAGCCCAATCTGAGCGCCGCACCCACTATGCTTCACGGATGAAGTAATGGATCATCAAATCCCGAGGGCTTCAAACCCGTAAACATCGAATCATACGATGGTACTACGAGATCCTGCGATGCGGATCGAGGACTATCTCCTCCATATCCACATGGCCCGCGGTGATGATCTACATGCCATCAAATACCTCCCTCAAGCTTAAAGGACCAGCTCGGCATTGGCTCAACAGCTTGCGGCGAGAATCAATTGGTTGTTGGGAGGACACAGGAAGCCGCATTCCTTGATAACTTCCGGGGCACATATATGCGACCACGACCTTGAGATGACCTTAGCCACATAATTCAGCAGCGGAAGAATCGCGGACAATTACGGACATGGTTCCTAACAAAGAAAAATCAAATCATTGGTGTCCGGATCGAGAGGCCCTTGCAGCCTTCAAACATAACATCCATAGCGGTGGCTTGCCCGGCACCTAGGACAGGAAAAGCCAAAATCCATGGCAGCCCTCACAACACTCATGACCGCTTTTGTGCGGGATAGGACAGCTAGCTAGCTCGAAGCAACAACTTGGCCAAACATCACGATGGTTTGGATACCAAGGACAACAATGGCAGGTCGCGTCGCAACAAGAACAAGCGCCGCGTGCGGCGATATCTGAAGATCGGCCGTCGATGCGGATTGAGCTCTAAACCGGTCAGCGGAAGAAGCCATTCAAAAGAAATACCGGGCCCGTCAACTTGGACCGAATACTCGATCGCTTGTGCGGATACATGGCACCCCAGCTCAGCCAATCACACCAACGAGGTTGTTGGGTGTTCAAACAAGCGAGCAAGTTAAGTGCTGAACTCAATGACAAAGGGCTGCATAGCGATGGCGAGGAAGAGCCCGGCCGCCCGAACAATAGAGGACGGAAGGTTTTCCTACACAAGTGCGGACGGTGAACATGATATCGCAACCCACATACCCAAAAGGGGCGGAAGCATGCACTAAGGGACATATATGCGATGGAGCGATCGCCGAAGTTCAACCCATGGTCTTCTGCCCGATCACCTTGATCGAAGGACCACCCACTAGCATCCGTCACGGCGGCCGCGCATTGGTTCTTGACCCAATTATCGTGGTTCACCTCACCGAGTCTTGATGGAATGGCGGTAGCAGCCTGAACCTGCTTTATCAGGATACGATGTGCAAAATGGGCATAGACCCTCAAGGATTAAACCTACAAAGGCGACCTTTAAAGGCGTCATACGGGTGTAGAGGCGGTTATGCGGGCTCGATTACACTCGAAGTGGTCTTGGATCCCGGATAACTTCGAAGCGAAGAGTTAATCTTTGACATCGTCCCATTCATAGCGGCTATCATGCCTTTGCTTTCGGACGAACCGCATTTGCAAAGTTATCGGGCCCTCGAGGATTAATCACGATCAATGGAAACACGAGCGCTCTCTCGAGCGGAGAGCACCTGGCTGACCTCATGGCGGAGGTACAAAGCAGCCTCTCACAGCAATTCTGAGTCCGGCCACTAAGCGTCCGGACAGCATCAAGCGCGCCGGAGTAACCTACAACAAGACCGCTGGCAAGATTCAAGCCGCAGCGTAGCAATCCGGCCCTAACCCCGCCCTCGCGAAATCGCGAAGCTAGTATTCTGCGTACATAATTACGCTCTGGAGATACCATGGGCATATGGGGAGGGCAAGACCACGGCTGCGCCAAGAATGCGGCTCGACCGCACCAGGCTCCGATTGTGTCATTCTTTTCTTTTCCTTTTTCTTACTTTCAGGACTCCGTCTTTGAGAAGTCTGTCCGGCACTGAATCGCCGAACTCACGATGCAACAGCCGGGAAGCGGAAAGCCACGTCGAATGTTCGGTGGTCTCTATTACGAGCATTATACCTTTTACATACCATCCCAGACTTACCCCTAGAGGGGACATGTTAGATAGTCCCATCCCTTGCTTATAGCACTATTTGTATCGATGCTTTCATTGCAGTACCTTTTGAATAAACAATACATAGCTTTTGATTATTATTGCACTACTTGCTTTATCTATACATATGTTCATTTCATGACATGGTGCAACCGTACACTTTAGTGCGGCCAATACACCAGGGCTTAAGTATCCCAAAATTATGGTGTGATAAGTCCGAACACTTTCACAAGTGCGGCACCCGAACTTATAGCATTATATGAATCGGCTCGAATCATGTCTTGGGTCAATAGTTGGGTTTGCCCGGCTCCCGTGTTTTGGTACCTTACGTTCCGTTATATTGGCTAAGGTTGCACGGGAGAACCCTGCTATTGTGCCCAGTTGAGCTGGGTTGAGCACCTCGATGGAGAAAGCTAAAACGACCGTCATGATAGGGTGAGAGCGATTCGCTGTTAGAAGGTTTTTGGTCCCTAAAGACTTATGCGCTTAGGCGAGGAACCAGAATTGTTCGGCCAAGGCGTGGATGGCGCCCGAACTCGGTCTTCGAATACTAGGGGCTTCGCTGAAATTTAAAATTATAGAATTCTATGGCTAAGTGAGAGTGTTCAAGCATTATAAGTCCGGTTGCCTTGTTACGTTGTGTTGGCGCCTCCTAGATGGACCCAGAATGGGAACAAGAGTGCTCAAGTTTATCGAACACCCGGCACTTTCGTGGCATGGGGCTGAAGCCAACGACTTGCCATCTCTCAAATTTGATAAACAACCGCCTGAAGGTAATATTTTAAATTAACAAGCGTTGCTTAAGCGCATATGAACAAGTTTTCAGCGTCACGGGATAACAAATCGAGCCTATTCAAAATTACATCTTTGGAGCACTCATCCGCTATTTGGCGGGCACCCTTGAGGAGGCCCTCATAGTACATTTGGCGTGCGATGCTCATGGCCCTTGGTGGCCCGTCCGTCACAAGCTTCTCCGCATCCGGCTTGAGTGCACTTTAGCGCGGGCAAGGCCAACGGACACCTTCAATGCAAGCGGGCGCTTGATGACTTCAATCCGTGGGCGAGGCATCCACCGGCCTTTGCACCAAGCGAAGTAGCTCCGGGCATGGCCTCCAATGGCCATAGCGCTATAAGGCCCTTCATGGCCTGTTCGGCGACCTTGTGGAGCTCGACCAGCTACTTCAGCTGGTCGCTCGGAGGCACCGGCTGTCGGCCTCGGCATCTTGAGACGAGAACACCTTTTCCGTCGAGCTACCCTCCTTGGCCAGCGGTAGAATCTTGGCAGCATCGAGACACCTGGCAGGGCAAATCTGAATGCTCTGGAGAGCTCGAATCCGGGTAAGTAATAGGTAATTCACTTTCACATGCTTGCTTTGCATAAAGAATGCCTTACCGCGCTATCTTCTTCAACGACTCAATTTCTTGGAGGGCTTTTGGGCCTCGGCCTTGCAACTTTGGCACTCTCAAGAGCGAGCGAGCTCGGACTCTCGAGTCTTGAGTCACGCTCCAAACCCTAGTGTTTTTCACGAGCTTGGAGCTCTTGCATCCTGTAGTCAGCTCGCCTCCCCTTCTCTTGCTCGGTCGTTCATGGCCGCTTTGTTTTGACCACGGACACCACTTCCTTGAAGTCGCCACCTCGTTCGTGGCCCTGTAGTACCAAGTTATTCTGTTATTTTTGCAACCAAAACCTTTTCTATAAGGTATTTCTTTAATAAGGTATTACTTACCTTCCTTGTCTGGAGCTGCTTCTTGGCTTGTCAGAGCTCGTTCTCGGACCGCTCGAGATTACCTTCAATGCATCGACCTCCGTAGTCGGTCTGGCGAGAGGTCGGCAGCGCAACTGCATTCCCATATTGACATACTTATGTTAGACTCCTGCGTATATCTTTTAGATCCTTAGTCCGGCTTTTCTTTCGAGCGCGAACTAAGCATCGAAACTCTGTCTATGTGATAATATCTTTACATATTCTAAACTTACCTCAAAGCTTTGTTAGGAGGCTGAGTACAGGCCAGTCAGCCCGCTCTTGGCGGGTGAACTATCCGGATCACCGCACTCATAACGGTGTGGTGCTCCTCCTCGATGGAGCGCTGTTAAGCGCCTCCGATGCTATCCGGTGGCTCCGGTTGGGCCGGAGGACACGGCGTCTTCTTCTTGCGAAGGATCCGCTGGCGGACTTTGGAACGCTGATGGTTCGGCATGGAGTCCGGATGAGGTCGAACTTAGAAGCCTGAGGGGTCTTGCCCCAGCGCTGGAATCCGGGAGGTTGCCTTGTGGCACCTCTGGGCTACCTCCTCTTGACCAAGCGCCCTTGGGGCCCCACTGCGGCGTTGTCGCGGCGTGAAGCGAGGCGGTCGGAGGCAAGTACTCTCCATTTCCAGCGAGCCCGGGGACCCTTTCGATGAATCGGCGAACTTCGCCCTTAGGCGAGCTGCGGTTGTTCGACATTAGAACACTCTGCAATAATAAAAAAGCCATGGGTATCCGGATACTTACGATCTCGCGAGGCTTGGCCTTGTGGCCAATCCTCCTCGTCGTCGTCGGCGTTGGTGGAGAAGTCGGAGGAAGGTTCTTCCCTTATTGGACCCTCCGGCCTCCCGGTTAGGCGGCCTTCCTTTTCTTCTCCTCCCCATTTGGGAGGGCTTCTTCTTCTTCCTCCTCGTCCTCGGGAGAAGATTACGCATCGAATCGGCAGCACTGGCGTCGAGGAGCTCCTTGAGTTCCGTGGCCTCCTTCTTGGCCTTCTTCTCGGCACCACATGGGCCTTGGGAGCCGGCAACCATCAATCAGGCGTCCTCCGGGTCTCCGGCAAAGGGCAGACGAGTTAATCTGTCCGTGCGTCTTCAACCGGTCATGTCAAAGATTAGGGAGTTTTAGATCCCACATAGAGTCAATCTATGAAAAAAGAGTCCGTAAAGGGTAAAATAACTTACCTCGCCGGCTGGGCGCGCGAGCTGTATCGCGATCCTTGTTAGCGGATGTTGGAACCAGCGCCCTTGAACAGCACCTTCCGGGCATCTTACGTGCGTGGTGTCGAAGAGCGGCTCAGATTCGGTCTTGTGCGGATCGAACTCCACAAGTTAAAGGCCCGTTGTTGGCATGGGAGAATCCGGCGGATGAGCATCCTTTGGATTACGTCGACAAGCCTAAGATTCTTGTCCACAGGTTTTGAGGGCGCATGTTTGGAGTCCGGATAGCTCTTCGAATTCCCCGTCAGGCCTTCTCCTTCCATGGCGAGGCCGTGTGGGAAGCCAGATCTGGAATTCGGGGCGCCACCCATTCGAAGTGCGAGGCTCGGTGATGTAGAACCACCCGATTGCCACCCCTTTATTGTCTCCACAAAGGCGCCCTCGAGCCATAGGACCTTGGCCATCTTGCCAACCATGGCGCCTCCACACTCCGGCAGCGGCGCCCACAACCTTTGGCGGACGTTGAAGATCTTCAGCCATAAGCGAAGTGGGGCTGGATCGAGAGGAGAAAGCCTCGCTACGACGATAAATGCCGAGATGTTGAGGATGAAATTGGGGCCAGGTCGTGGAAGTCGAGGCCGTAGTAGAACATGAGCCCCGGACAAATGGGTGAAGTGGAAAACCTAGTCCGCGGAGGAAGTGGGGGAAAACACTACCCTCTCATGGGGCCGGGGGTTGGAATAAGCTGCCCGCATCGGGCAGCCTGTCTTGTGATGTCGCCGGACAAGTATTGGCCTCCGCAGTCTTGTGATGTGCCCCTCCGTGATGGAGGAGGCAATCCACTGCCTCCCGCTCCGGACATGGTTGGAGAAGGTTGAGGAGGATGTCGCGGACTTAGGCGCTGGAGCTCAGTCTTGTGAAATGGATAAGCAAAGGAGGAAGAAGGCGTGGGTGAAAGGTGGATCCTTATCCCTTATATGGACGAGAATGAAGCTATCGTCCCCACCACACTGGTAAAACTTCGCTTATTTCCCAAGCGCCCGTAATCAATGGCGCGGATGGGTTCTACGTCCGTATTGATGAGAATCCCGGAATAAGGGGCGACCTATGCTTTGATAAAGGCGTGCCAAGGAACCCGCCTCGCTAAGCGCTGAGGTGGAGCAGTAAAAATGATTCATATAAAGGCTGGCCGTGGTGTGATGTCACACCGCGAGTGCGTCTGCGAATCTATGCAAAATTATTCTCTCTACGGTGATATGTGGTACTTGTTTTGCGAGCGGACACTATCTGGTGTACAAAACCTTCTATGAAGTATTGGAGGAGGAACCCGCCTTGCAATATCGAAGACAATATGCGTGCGGACTAAATCGTCATTGAAGCCTGGTTCGAGAGACTCTTGAGGAGTCCGGACTAGAGGTGTCTGGATAGCCGACTATCATCACGGCGGACTCCAAGACTATGAAGATACAAGATTGAAGACTTCGTCCCGTGTCGGATGGGACTTTCCTTGGCGTGGAAGGCAAGCTTGGCGTCTGGATATGTAGATCTCCTACCATTGTAACCAACTCGTGTAACCCTAACCTATCCGGTGTCTATATAAGCGGGAGGGTTTTAGTCCGTGGGACGAACAACTATCATACCATAGGCTAGCTTCTAGGGTTTAGCCTCCTTGATCTCGTGGTAGATCTACTCTTGTACTACCCATATCATCAATATTAATCAGCGGGGTAGGGTATTACCTCCATCGAGAGGGCCGAACACAGGTAAAAACATCGTGTCCCTTGTCTCCTGTTACCATCCGCCTAGGCGCTTTGATTCGGGACCCCCTACCCAAGATCCACGGTTTGACACCGACGAGGTATTTATAGTCATGATGAAAACTGTTTGCCGAAGATTTAGGACGAGCGTGCCTGACCCTTCTCATTAAACTTGACATGTGTCACCCGCGTCTTTGAAAAGTGGAGATCGTGTTAGATCGTGGGTGAATAGATAAATCTATCGTGGGATACGGAGCGGTTTGGCGGCAAAGCGAAAATTTGGATAAGATAAGTTAAAAGTTCCGTTCGCAATTTCTTCACTTGACAAGGACATAGTGAAGATTTTGAACGAGTTTCAAATAGAACGCACATGAAGAATTTGTGAATAGATTGGGTTGAGTATTGCATAGAGGGGGAAGGGTCCGATAACATTCACTTAGCAGAAAATGCAACTTGAAGAAATAGCCATAAGTGAATGTTGTAGAGGACATAAACCCATATATATATATATATATATATATATATATATATATATATATATATATATATATATATATATATATATATATATATATATATATATATATATATAGCCAATGAAGAAAGACAACGAAGCAGTGAAGATTTTGCAAAGTTGAAGAATTTGAAAAGCTGAAAAGAAATTCAAATTGAAGATTTTCAACTTTTGTGGTGGCGTGTCCCACGTATAAGAATGATGATTTCAGACACGCGTACAATTGTCGTAGGGTTACGAGAATCAAATTCTTCATTAATTTCTTCACACTTAGGGTGTTATTCTTCATTGATTGAAGAAAAGCGTTTCTTCATGTGTTGCACATCTAAGTCATCAATTTTGCATAAGTGTGAGGATGTGTGTCCTTTTCAAAAGAACATTGAAGATTCTAAGATATTTAGCTCACACGCAACTTGCTAAATCTCTTCTCATCCAAGGGCTTTGTGAAGATATTTAGCTCACATGATCAATAAAGATGTAAGCCCTTCAACACATGATCATGAAGAAAATGATGGCGAATCTGAATGTGCTTTGTCTTGAGTGCTGGGCTGGGTTGTGAGCAATCTTGATGGCACTCTCATTGTCACGATAGAGATGCACATTCTTCACGTTGATGCTGTAGTCATTGAGTTTGCTTCATCCACGACAATTGAGCACAGCAAGAACCAACAGCAATGTACTCAGCTTCCATGATGAAGCGGTGATCGCAGATTCTGTTTCTTGAGGACCAACAGACCAAAGATCGTCAGAAATGACAAGTACCAGATGTTGACTTGCGGTCCACGATCACCAGCATAGTCAGTCAGAATATCAATGAGATCAAAAGTAGAGCCCTTGGGGTACCATAATCCTAGTGTTGGTGTGTGAGCTAGATATCGAAGAATATGCTTCACAGCCTTATGGTGTGATTCCTTGATTGTAGCTTGAAATCGGGCACACATGCAAACACTAAGCATTATATCTGGCCTAGATGCACATAAGTACAATAAAGAACCAATCATGGGCGGTATACCTTGTGATCGAAGTCAATACCATTTTCATCGATGCATAGATGGCCATTTGTGGGCATAGGAATTTTAGCGCCTTTGCAATCTTGCATGCGAATTTCCTCGAGAACATCCTTGAGGTATTTCTCTGAGATATGAATATGCCATTGCCTTTGTTGAATTTGAAGACCTAAGAAGAATTTCAACTCTCCCATCATAGACATTTGATATTCTTCACTCATCATATAGGCAAATTCATCACTATAACGTTGGTTGGTACAACCAAAGATAATATGATCAACGTATATTTGGCACACAAACAGTTCATCATAAGATTTAGTAAAGAGAGTAGGATCGAGTGAACCGGATGTGAAGCCATTCTTCACGAAGAATTCCTTCAAAGTATCATACCACGCCCGAGGGGCCTGCTTGAGGCCATAGAGGGCCTTGTTGAATCTGAAGACTTTGTCGGGATTCTTTGGATCTTCAAAACACAGGGGTTGAGCAACATATACTTCTTCCTCAAGCTTACCATTGAGGAATGCACTTTTCATCCATTTGATATAAAGTGATATCATGATGGTTAGCATAAGCAAGTAATATCTGAATAGCCTCAAGTCTAATGCAGTGCAAAAGTTTCATTGAAATCAATTCCTTCACACATGTGTAGCCTTGAGCTACAAGTCGTGCCTTATTCCTCACCATAAGGCCATTTTCATCTTGCTTGATCACGGTAGATCCACTTTGTGCCAATGATATTATGCTTGCGAGGATCTGGACGTTTGACCGGTTCCAGACATTGTTGAGCTCGGTGATGTAATTCTTCTTGCATGGCCTGAATCCACTCGGGCTCGGAGATGCTTCATCTACCTTAGTGGGCTCTGTGATAGAGACAAAGCATAGTTCCCACAAAAGTTAGATAAATGTGAAGCTTTTGGCGTGTGAGAGGACACGGTGCTTCAATGTCATCGATGATCTTTTCAACTTGCACTTCTTTTGCAGCGAGGATGAGCTGGTTGTCGTCGAGGAATTTGATCAGCATTTTCTTGACACCATTTTCTTGACATTATCTTGGTGCATCAGCTCGGCGTTCTTGGCGTTCGGAATGAATTCTTGATGATTCTTGATGGGAGCGACATCCTCGGTTGCCTTGAACTTGATAGATTCCTCGGTGCTGGTTCATCTATCACGAAGGTAGGTGCTCTCTTTGCGAGCCATTAGTTTCATCGAACCGCACATCTACAGTTTCAACAACCTTGTGAAGGCGTTGTTGAAGACTACTGTAAGTGTCTGAGTCCTTCCATAACCAAGCATAAAACCTTCATGTGCTTTGGTGCAAATTTAGCATTGTGATGAGGATCTCTAATCCAACATTTAGCACGAAGACTTTGAAATAACTCACATTGGGTTTCTTGTCGGTGAGGAGTTCATAGGCAGTCTTCTTGAAGAATTTGTGAAGATATACTCTGTTGATGATGTGGCGCGCGGTATCAATTGCATCAATCCAAAAGCGACGAGGCGTTTTGTATTCATCAAGCATAGTCTGAGCCATCTCAACAAGAGTTACTGTTCTTGCGCTCCACGGCGCCATTTCTTTGAGGAGTATAAGGGCGAGATAACTCATGAGTAATACCAAGTTCAACAAGATAGTCATCAAGACCGAATTCTTGAACTCAATTCCATTGTCACTCTGATGTGGTTGATCTTCACACCAAAGTTAGTTGAAGCCCTCGAGGAAAATCGTTTGAAGACTTCACTGCACTTCATGTTTGTAAGTGACAATGTGTACCCATGTGTAGCGAGTATTCATCAACGATAACAAAGCCATATAGAGATGCATCATTAGTATTTGTTGAGTAATGATTAGGACCAAAGAGGTCCATATGAAGCAATTCGAATGGGCCGAGTAGTGGTCATGATAGTCTTTCTTTGGATGCTTGGCCTTGGTCATTTTCCAGCTTCACGGGCTCACACAAGTGATCCTTGAGGAATTTGACATTCTCAATGCCAATGACATGCTTCTTCTTATGCAAGCATGTGCAAATTCCTCATGCCTCGTGACCAAGTCGTCGATGCCATAGCCAGATATACGAAGCTTTTACAAGTAGGCACACGGCTGGTTGTGGTCTGTAGAGAAATCAACAATATACAAGTCTCCTCTCCTAAAGCCTTGAAGACTTTGGAATTGTCGACTTCCATAATCACAACACATGATACTTGCCAAAGACAACAACCATATCAAGATCACAAAGCATTGAGGCCCGACATGAGGTTGTATCCTAAGGACTCAACAAGCATGACTTTGTCCATGTGTATGTCCTTAGAGATCGCAACCTTCTTGAGGAGTCTGGATTAGGGGTGTCAGGATAGCGGACTACCATCATCAGCCGAACTATCATCGGTGGGACTATCATCATCGACCGGACTCCAAGACTATGAAGATACAAGATTGAAGACTTACGCCCCATGTCCGGATGGGACTTTCCTTGGCGTGGAAGGCAAGCTTGGCGTCTGGATATGTAGATCTCCTACCATTGTAACCGACTCTATGTAACCCTAGCCCTCTCCGGTGTCTATATAAACCGGATGGCTCTAATCCGTGGGACAACGACAACAACAACCCTTACAATCATACCATAGGCTAGCTTCTAGGGTTTAGCCTCCTTGATCTCGTGGTAGATCCACTCTTGTAAACATCCACAATATCAATATCAATCAAGCGGGGCGTGGGTTTTCCTCCATCAAGAGGCCCGAACCTGGGTAAACATCGTGTCCCTTGTCTCTGTTACCATCCGCCTAGGCGCCGATTCGGGACCCCCTACCGAGATCCGCGGTTTTGACACCGACATTGGTGCTTTCATTGAGAGTTCCTACGTGTGCGTCACCGATAAACGATGGCCTCTTCAATCGACAACGGCGCGTCTGGGTGAGACTTTTCTCCCGGACAGATCTTAAATATTGGCGGCTTTGCTGCGGGCAACTCACTTGGCCATCTAGAGCGAATCGAAAGCTTCGCCCCTGGCCGTCGAGGTCAGGTTTGGAAACTTAAACTTCATGGGCGATATCCGCGGGGACTTGATCTTGATGGATCGAGCCGCACCCGGCGTGCAGCGCTGTCACGATGGGCATGACCTAACTCTGCAGCCGGACAGCACCTTGGAAGCCGCTTGCGAATCCGCTCCGACCCATAGTCGGGCGATCGCTGGATCGAGGGCGGATGGCTGGACACCGCCTCGGGGAGCTACAACTTCTCGGCGATGGGCGAACACACCTTGTCCGCGCCAAAGCTCGCGACTCAGGTGCGGACTCTCTGCGGACTCCGAACCTCCTGCGCCCTGCGGTCGAATCCGATTGGCGGCGATCATAGAATTCACCGCTGCGGACATCTTTCGGCACTCACCCTTGGCGATATCATAAAATCCTGAAGCATCTCTCGCTATCCGGAGAGCCTGGCGAACTATGACCCGGTATGGTTGGGGGGCAGACGACGAAGAAATTGAGCCCACCCACCACACCCGCCCGTAGCCACCGTCGGCGATTTAACGGCGTGCTCGACTACGACTCGAAGACATCGGCGGTATGGGCGGCGATGGCGGAGACTACCAAGAACCGGTGCCTACGGGACCTTTGGAAGACCACCTCGTCATCGACATATACATGGTGGACACCCCAAAAGATGGGGATGGCGAAGAAGCAGCGGAGGCGATTCCTTAAAGAAAAGCCCAGCGCCCGGCGTCGGTGGCGCCGCTCTAAATCCGCCACGGCAAGAATGGAATTCCGGCACGGAGATAATAACGCGAAGTGCGAAGACAACCCCCTCGGCCACGATCCGGCGGGAGGAGGAAGCAAGCCCTCACGAGAGGCGGCGGGCGAAGGTCGAGGATGACAATTACTTACCTCCCTCCGGAGATGAGGCAAGCCTCGGCGACGGCGAATTCGTCGTGCAGAGGATCCCGTCGAACAAGAGGCGTTTGAGCGCGGGATAGCCACGGCAAACAGCCTAAAAAAAAGCAACAACTTCAAGCTGATCAAGACCTCTTGGCCGACGGATGGACCGAGGTCCTCGTGGCGAAAAGTATGAATGCCCCTCAAAAAGTTACCCAAAGCGCAATCTGCTCCCCGACTAGAGGAGAGCGTACAAACCTGCATCACCAGCGCTGTCTGGCAGACCGACCACCTCGTGGCGCGGCGAGGCGTGCAAGCCCTCCACCAAAACCGTACCCGGCATCGCTCAAAAAGCATGAAGCTCACGGGGCGCGGACTTCGAGATATATTGGAGGACAAGGCAAGACAATCCAGATCTATCTATGGATCACGTGGCGCCCAAGACCCACGATGAATACCGTCGCGCGGATACAACTACTCCGGCGGGCGAACACGAGACAACGCTCTCTCGAGCTACATCGCGATATTGCTCAATCTGAGCGCGAACACCGCTATGCTTCAGCAGCGAAGTAATGGATCATCAAATCCCTGAAGGGTTTAAACCGTTAATATCGAATCCTCGATGGCTGTAGAGACCCACGGTTTGGATTGAGGATTATCTCCTCCATATACATATGGCCCGTGGCGGCAATCTTCACGCCATCAAATATCTCCCGCTCAAGCTTAAAGGACCAGCTCGGCATTGGCTTAACAGCCTGCCTTGAGTCCATTGGATCTTTGGGAAGACATGGAAGCCGCATTCCTCGACAACTTCGAGGCGCGTATGTATGCGACCACTGAAGCAGAATGACCTAAGCCACATAATCCAGGCTGCGAGACGAATCGGCGAGCAATTACGGACGGTTCTTAACAAAGAAAAAATCAGATCGTCATTTGTCCGGATGCAGAGGCACTCGCTGCCTTCAAACATAACATCGCGACAAGTGGCTGGCCCGGCACCTAGGGCGGGAAGCGAAATCCATGGCAGCTCTCATCACTCGCGGACCAGCTTACATGCGGGAGAGGATAGCTAGCTAGCGCGGCAACAACCTCGGCAAAAGCGCTGGCAGTCCGGATACCAAGGACCGCAATGGCGGTTGCGTCGGAAACAAAAACAAACGCCGCGTGGCGGCGGCAATGAGGATACATCGATCAGCGCCGGATTCGAGGCTCA
Source organism: Aegilops longissima (assembly GCA_021605205.1). Lineage (NCBI taxonomy): Eukaryota > Viridiplantae > Streptophyta > Magnoliopsida > Poales > Poaceae > Aegilops > Aegilops longissima. The sequence goes on from JAHIAM010000769.1 coordinate 47,199, forward strand.
AGCCTGGTCAGCGGAAGAAGCCATTCACAAGAACCCTCCGGGCCCGTCCAATTTGGACGAATACTCGACCGCTCTGTCAAATACATGGAACCCCGAAAAGCCAGCTAACCACACCAGAGATTGTTGGGTATTCAAGCGAGCGAGCAAATGTCGCCAACGGTGACAAGGGATACACAGCGATGGCGAGGAAGAGACCGGCCGCCGAACAACGAGAGGACAAAGGATTCCCCCTCAAGTTGGACGGTAAACATGATATCATAGCGCATATTCCCAAGAGGGCGGAGCGTGCACTAAAGGGACATATCTGGCGATGGAGCGATCGCCCAAAATTCAACCCATGGTCCTCTTGCCCGATCACTTCGATCGAAGAGACCATCCGACCGATATCCGCCATGGCGGATTCGCGCGATGGTTTTAGACCCAATCGTCGATGGATTTCACCTCACGAGAGTCGATGGAATGGCGGCGTGCCTGAACCTGCTTTATCGGGATACGATGCGCCAAGATGGGCATAGACCCTTCAAGATTAAACCTACAAAGACAACCTTCAAAGCGTCATACCGGTGTCGAGGCCGGTTATGCAGGCTCGATTACCTTGGAAGTGGTCTTGGATCCCGGATAATTTCGAAGCGAGGAGTTAATCTTGACATAGTCCCGTTCATGGCGGCTATCACGCTCTGCTTTGCTCGGACGAACGCGTTCGCAAAATTCAGCAGTGCGCATTATGCATACCTTAAGCTCAAGATGCGGGCCCTCGTGGAGTCATCACGGTCAATGGAAACACGGGCGCTCCCTCGAATGGAGGAACATCTGACTCTCGCGGCAGAAATCTGAGCAGCCTTTTAAAGGCAATTTTCGGTCCGCCCGCTAAGCGACGGACCACGACCAAGCAGCGCCGGGCAACATCAACCAAGACCACAGCACGTTCCGAGCGCAGCGTAGCAATGCGGCCTCAACCCCAGACCTCGCAAAATTGTAAGACAAACTCTCCGCGTACATAATTACACCACGGAGATACCATGGGCATAGGGGAAAAGGCACAACCACAACAGACCAGTGCGGTTCGACCACGGGGCTCCCAAGTGTGTCGTCTCTTTTTCTTTTATTTCTCTCTTTTTTACAGAACTCTGTCCGTGGAACCTGCCGAACTCATGATCAACAACGGGGAAGGACAAAGGCGCGGAACACTCGGTGGTCTCCATCACGAGCATTAAATTTGTTAAATACAACATTCCATGGCCTACCCACAGAGAGAGGCGCCTTTAATTAATCAATCCCTTGCTTTCCGCACTATTTGTATCATTCCGCACTCATAGCATATCTTCTCGAATAAAATGTAGCACTTTTTGCCCATAATTGCATTACCTTATATATATATATACATATATATATATATATATATATATATATATATGTTCATTACGACATATTACTTTTTCATTACATTTGGTAAGGCCAAATACACGAGGCTTATGTTCTCCGCATTATGGTGTGATAAAGTCCGAACACTTTCACAAGTCGGCACCCGAACTTATAGCATTATATGAATCGGCTCGAATCATGTCTTGGGTCAACAGTTGGGTTTGCGGCTCCCATGTTTGGCACCTTACGTTCCGTTCTATCGGCTAAAGGTAGCAGGAGAACCCTTGCGATTCGCCCGGTTGAGCAGGTTAACGCCTCGATGGAAAGCTAAAACTATTTGTCATGATAAAGCGAGGCTGAGTACGCTGTTGAGAGGTCCTTCGGGTCCTTAAAGACCTATGCGCTCTGACGAAGTTTGGATAATGTCCGAGCGAAGGCGTGGATAGCGCCCTAATTGGTCCTCGAATACTAAGGGCTTCGCTTGAAATTTAAAATTATAGAATTCTATGGCTAAGTGAGAGTGTTCAAGCACTATAAGTCCGGTTGCCTTGTTCGTTGTGTTGGCGCCTCCT
>JAHIAM010000770.1:0-32810 GCA_021605205.1 Aegilops longissima
GAATAGCCAGGATATTATGTATATATATATATATATATATATATATATATATATATATATATATATATATATATATATATATATATATATATATATATATATATATATATATATCTAATTGGATGTAAGTTAGCATGAACTATTATTGTTGACATTACCCTTGAGGTAAAGGTTGGGAGGCAAAACTATAAGCCCCTATCTTTCTCTGTGTCCGATTAAAACTCCGTAACCACAAGTATTGCGTGAGTGTTAGCAATTGTGAAAGACTAAATGATAGTTGAGTATGTGGACTTGCTGAAAAGCTCTTATATTGACTCTTTCCGATGTTATGATAAATTGCAATTGCTTCAATGACTAAGATTATAGTTTGTTAGTACTCAATGAATTTCTAATTCATACTTGACATTGTGAATACATTATTACTTAAGCATAAGAAATCATATGACAATATCCATATATGTTGCTGTTATAAGAATGATCATGATGCCCTCATGTCCGTATTTTATTTTATCGACACCTCTACCTCTAAACATGTGGACATATTTATCGTTATAAACTTCCGCTTGAGGATCAAGCGAGGTCTAAGCTTGGGGGAGTTGATCGTCCATTTGCATCAGGCTTTTATGATATTTATTGCATTATGGCTGTTATTACATTATGTCACAATACTTATGCATATTCTCTCTTATTTTACAAGGTTTACATAAAGAGGAGAATGTAAACGGCTGGAATTACGAAGGTGGAAAAGGAGCAAATATTAGAGACCTATGCGCACAACTCAAAAGTCCTGAAACTCCACGGAAGTTATTTTTGGAACTAATAAAAAATCTTGAGCGAAAAAATACGAGTGGGCCCACATCTTGTACGAGGGTGAAGCGCGCCCTGCCTCGTGGGCCCCCAGTGGCCCTTGGTGTCCATCTTACGCTATATGAAGTCTTCCGTCAGAGAAAAAAATCATAAGCAAGCTTTCCGGACAAGACTCCCCGCCATGCAGCGGAACCAAGCGGAACCAATCTAGGGCTCTGGCGGGCTGTTACGCGAGGACACTTCCCTCCGGGAGGAGATCATCGCCATCGTCATCACTTGATCCTCTCATCGAGAGGGTCAATCTCCATCAGCATCTTCACCGGCACCATCTCCTCTCAAACCCTAGTTCATCTCTTGTATCAATCTTTGTATCAAAACCTCAGATTGGTACACGTGGGTTGCTAGTAGTGTTGATTACTCCTTGTAGTTGATGCTAGTTGGCTTACTTGGTGGAAGATCATATGTTCGGATCCATTATGCATATTAATACCCCTCGATTATGAACATGAATATGCTTTGTGAGTGAATTACGTTTGTTCACGAGGACATGGGAGAAGTCTTGCTATTAGTAGTCATGTGAATTTGGTATTAGATTCGATATTTTCATGAGATGTATGTTGTCTCTCCTCTAGTGGTGTCATATGAGCGTCAACTACATGACACTTGACCATTGTTTGGGCCTAGAGGAAGGCATTGGGAAGTAATAAGTAGATGATGGGTTGCTAGAGTGGCGAAGCTTAAACCCTAGTTTGTCGTTGCCCGTGAGGGCTGATTTGGATCCATATGTTTCATGCTATGGTTAGGTTTACCTTAATACTTCTTTTGTAGTTGCGGATGCTTGCAATAGGAGTTAATCATAAGTGGGATGTTTTTCCAAGTAAGGACAGCACCCAAGCACGGTCCACCCACATATCAAATTATCAAAGTACGAGCAGCGAATCATATGAGCGTGATGAAAACTAGCAGCGATAATTCCCATGTGTCCTCGGGGCGCTTTCTCTATATAAGAAATTGTCCAGGCTTGTCCATTGTCGGATTTTGGGTTCGGCAGACCCTTGAGGTTTGAACACTTTGGGGGTGCAGCGGAGATCCAACCCTCCACCGTCTCGCACCTCACGAATCATTGGGACCCTAAACTACTAAGCGGAACAGCACAAGAGACACGAGATTTATCTTGGTTCAGGCCACCATTGTGGTGTAATACCCTACTCCGGTGTGTGGTGTGGTGAATTGCCTCTTGGGCTGATGAGGAACAATACAAGGAAGAACAGCCTCGCAGTCTGTTCTTGGCGCGTGTGATGAACTGCTAGGTGGTGTTCGGTTGCTCTAGCTCTGGTTTCTTGATGAGATCCGGATCCCTTTGCCTGAGGCTACTCCTATTTATAGGCGAGGCCTGGGCCTCTTCCCAAATATTGGCGGGAAGGCGCCAACAATTAGCCATTTGAAGGGAACAGCGGGCACACTTATCGACTAAAGTTGGTCCTCGCTTGCCAAAGGCTCTGGTGATGGCCTTTGCTTGGGCTCCACGATGACTCCTTCCAGCCGTTGGGGCTGGTCTTGGTCTTATTGCACGAAATGGATGCCCTTGCTTGATACTCTCGCTGCGCTTGCTCCCTTTGCACCAAAGAGGAAAGGAGGACCTTGCGGCGGGCTGGCGTACTAGTCGTCATGGCTTGCATCATGGGCACCTCGCGAGTACCACTGCCTCAAACTCTTCGCCTCCTCATGAGCCAGCTGGCGAGGCCGTGCACGAGAAGCTCCTTGTCATCCACCCAGCGAGGCTTGGCCCTCGCGAGGTCTTGAGCTGCGTTGATGAAGATGGGTTGTCTGGGCCTCCTTGAGCCACGCGCGCGGGCGCGAGCGAGCAAGTCACAGGGACCCCGTTCCCGAAGCGCCCGGCAGTAGCCCAGGCCTGGCAGCGCCCGAACAGCGGCGAGAGGCGAAAGGGCAAGTCTGCAGCGTCGCGAGCCCCTAACAGCCTCTGACCTTAGGCGCAGCGTGGCGGTTGATTGGGACGCGTCGCTTGCTTCCCCATGATGCCTCGGTAACCACCGGATTCGACAAGTCCTGCATGCCGAGTTGGTCATGATTACGGTGATCGTGGAGGCCGCGGTTGGCCTATGCAGGCTATAAGTCTGAGCGGCATGTGCCCTTCAGTCTATCCTTTATTGTCTCTCCTTCTTCTCCATGGCTCCACCAAGGAAGTTCTTGGCATGAGAGAAGGGAAGGGCCGTCGGTCAGTCTTCCTCTCCTCCGCCCAAAGCGTGGTGAAGTCGCCCTCGCAAGCATCCCGTGGTCTCCACGGCAGTCCCCGTGGTCGTGGGGAGGCTCTCAGCGTGGCGACGGCGGCTGGCCATGGTCGGGCGTGCCCGGCGCGCGTCCCCGAGCAGCGCCTCCATGCTGTTGAAGCGCTGCGGAGTTCATGGTGAGGCGGAGGCCGTCCGGCGTCGGCTTCATCTCCGTGCTTCCTCCTAGGTGAGCTCCCGGATGGCGCCTGAGTGGCCTCGGCTCGAGGCAGATGGCTGATGCAGCCGAGCCGTGGGCTTCTCTAGGGTCTCTGCTGCGGGAACTGTTCTGACCATGGTGGCAGGCGTTCGCTCGCGCGTGGTCTTCGCCGCCCGGTGCTCCCTGCACTTCAAGTGCGTGGCGGCGCCACCCTCTACGTGAGGGTGTTGGGGAAGATAGTCGCCGCATGGGTGCTGCCACGAAGATGACGACCAGCGGCCGAGACTCAGCCCGGCGTGGGTGGAAGAGGCGGCGTGCGGGCGGCTGGCGATGCCGCGACTCCTCATGCTTCACCATCTCTTCTTGGATGGTGATTCTTCCAGCAGCGGCAGCGGCCAACCGCCCGCGCCGCACCTGCAGGGGGGTGGCAGCGGGTCCGCTTGCCGCCATGCCGATGAAGCGAGAGGAGTCCGCTGAGCTCGGGCGGCTCGAGCCTTCAAGAGAGTCGGCAGGGGTGTGCTTCACCTTACATCCTTTTCCTTTCTTTTCTCCTGCGGAAAAAGGCAACAATGTGTGGCCCGTGAAGCGCGTTTAGGATGCGCCGTTAATTATTGTCTTGCTTTTGTTATCATAATCTGTTCCCTTACGCCGTGCGCCCATTCGCAAGTGAACCCCAGCCATGGCAGCAGAGGCGACCGATCAGGCCCGTGTTAGCGTTGTCTTGCCCGTGAGGCATGGTCGGAGGTGCTCGGCTGTGGACCGGGGCCATGAAAACTTGAGCGATAGGGGCGAGGAAGCTCGCGGGGGCTCCCTTTAAAGAAATCGAGGCGGAGGCGAAAAGATCGAAGAACCACGAACCAAAAAGGCGATAGTTTCGATAAAAACTCCAAATGGAATAACCAGATCAACTGCAGAAAGCAAATGAAAAAGCAGCGTCGGCACCTAGTCTAGTCTTGACGTCTTCTCACCAGTGAGCTAAGTGCTGCCTTTGGGTGTGGGAGGGAGCCCGGGGCTGAGGCGGCACTCCTGAGACTCAGGCGTGTACAGCCCAACTCATTATTACGTGAGAGTGTCATGGGCGGCGAGCTTCACAGGCGTTGGCCTTCTTCACAGGCTCCGGGCCTTTCTTCTGGGAGGCAAGCTTCACGGGCGTTGGCCCTCTTCACGGGCTCCGGGCCCTTTCCAGAGCGTGACAGCTTCACAGGCGTTCGCCTTCTTCACGGGCTCTGGGCCTTTCTCGAAAAAGAATGAGCTTCGCAGGCATTCGCCTTCTTCACAGGTACTGGGCCTTTTCCAAAAAGAATGAGATTCACAGACATTCGCCTTCTTCACGAGCCTTGGGCCTTTTCGAGAAAGAATGAGCTTCACAGGCATTCGCCTTCTTCACGAACCTTGGGCCTTTTCCAAAAAGAATGAGCTTCACGGGCATTAGCCTTCTTCCACGACCTTTGGGCCTTTTAGGGGTAAAACCTCCGGAGGTGCTGGATGTTCCAGCGTTACTGTATAGGTACTCCCTCTTGAGTCTCCAAGCGCGCAGGCGGGCCTAGAAACATGAACAACCTTGAGCGGGCCCTCCCATGGGAGAGAGCTTATGCAGTCCCTCCTGGAGAGGACCCGTCGAACATGAGGTCCCCTACCTCGAGAGTTCAGGGGGCGGATGTTGCGGCGGTGGTATCGCGCCAGTGCTGCTGGTACCTTGCCGCTCATGGCGCAACTTCTCGTCGGCGCTCCTCCCCGACATAAGGTGCGTCCCTGCATGGCGTCTGCAGCGTTTCATCGAGCGCTAGGACCCAGCGGATCGGCAGCTTGATCTCGTGAGGAGGACGCTTGGCTCCGTAAACCAGGAAGAAGGGGTCTCCCGGTTGGCTTAGTTGCGGTTGTGCGGATGGACCTACACAGACGGAGCTTCGTCATACCAGCCTCTGCCGCGAGCCTCCGTTTCTTCTTGAGCGTCCTGGTCTTGAGGACTCTCGGGACCTCTGCGTTAGCCCGCTCGGCTGTCCGTTGCTGCGAAGTGCGCCACGAGCGTAGCATATCTGCGTCCCAAGGTTAGCGCGATGCGTTTTAAAAAATTCTTGGTGAACTGCGAACCGTTATCGGTGATGATGCGGTTGGCACTCGAACCAGCTCACGATGCCCTTGATGAACTTGACGCCAGAACCAGCGGGGATGGTGCGGACGGACCTCGACCGGCCCACTTGGTGAATTTGTCCGCGGCGGCGTAAGTGGCGATAGCCCCCTGGCGCCGAGGAAAAGGGCCGGATGTCAGCCCCAGACGCGAATGGCCAAGTGAGGGGATGGTTTGCAAACCTCCTGGCGGTGGTGGATCGCTTGGCATGGAATTGGCAAGCCTCGCAAGCCTTCACGAGTTCAACAGCGTCATTGGCTTGATGGGCCAATAGAAACGCTGCGCAGCGCCTTGCCGGCGAGGGCCCGTGGCGGCGAATGGTGCCACAATCTCCACCATGTATATCTGCGGCAGTTCCTTCCCTGTTCCTGGTGATGCGGCGCGAGGATCGTCGTTCGATCGTTTCGGTAGAGCTCTCCATCCATGATGCTATATGCCGTGGCTTGCGCGCCACATGCTCTGCCTCCTCCTCCTTCTCTACAAAAGTTCCAGCGTTAAGTAACTCTTGAGCTCCGTGATCCAGCACCCTCTTGAGGTTCCATCGCGAGGAGGCGTGCTCTGAGGCAGGAGCCACAGTGGGGCTCCGAGGCAGGTGGTGAGGAGCTCCTCCGAGCTGTCTTTGTGCTCGATACTTGATGGCAGGCTGAGGGCTTGAAGAGTCGTTCCTCAAAGGCGCCCGGATCCTGGGGTAACCTCTGGAGGCTCGTTTGGCGATGTCGTCGGCCTCTTGATTGGTGCCCTTGGGGCACGTGCTGCAGCTCAACCCCAGAACTATTTCTCCATCCTGCGGACCTCCATAAGAGTAGGCCTCCATGTGTTCATCTCTTGGCTCGTACACCTTGTTGGAGAAATTGGCGAGGCTGCGAATCGCCCTTGATGGTAGGCGCTTCACCCCGGGCAGCGGCAGCCTTCGGACCCTTCTCGGCCCCTCGTATTCTGCTATATTGTTGGAGACCTTCTCGCCCTCTTTGAAAGCAGAGCTGCGGCATAGTAGAGCTTGTCTGGCGGGAGATATGAGCACGCCCAGCCCAGCGCCCTACATGCAGAAGCAGCTCCGTCGGAGTACATGACCCAACCTTGGCGCCGCTTCACAGGGAGAGGATCGATCTCGCCCGACCACGAGGCCGGTGCTTCATCCATTCGGCCATGAAATCTGCGGTAGCGGCCCCTTGATGACTCTGGTGGTGCTGAACTCGAGCTGGAATGCTTGCAGCTCAATGTTCCCTCGGCGACCCTTCGGCCGAGTTGGGGCTCTGAGCACCCTCTCCGGGGTATGCCGAGATGACCTTGATTGGATGACCACAGAAGTAGTGCGCAGCTTCTTGCGAAGCCACCAACAGCGAGGAGGAGCTTGCTGCGGCATGGGGTACCGTGCCCTCGCATCCGTAACCTTGTCTTGTGAAGTACACGGGTGCTCGGCGAGGCTATGGGCGTCGGCGCTGGTGGCATCTTCGGGCTGTGGTGCCTCGAGCGACAGCGCCTCCGGAAGCTGGAGTGCTTGGATGGGGCCTCTCCGCCCTTGGTGTGCTCTGCTGTGACGGTTGATCTTCTTCCATTGCGGTCTGGCCTGCGAGTTCCTTCGATTTGGCCTTGCCCTAGCTCGGGTGGCCGCCGTGGTCTTGGCTGGCGCTCCTCCTAACGCCACGAGCTGCGCTAGCGAGGTAGGGAGTGGCGCGAGTAGAGTACCAAGGGCTCTGAGGCGCGGGGCCACCATCCTTTGGAGGGCTGGTAAGGTACCTCTTGAGGTCTTGGAGCAGCTTTGTCGGCCTCTTGAGTCCATTGAAGGGCCCTTTTCTTCATCGGCTAGAAGAAAGGCGCGCCGCTCCCCCAATCGGGAGATAAAGCGGCCCAGCGCCGTTCTGGCGCCCGTGAGCTTCGCATTTCCACGAGGGTCTTTGGTGGGCTCATGTCCTCAACTGCCTTGACCTTTTGCAGGTTGGCCTCGATGCCTCGGTGGGACACGAGAAACCCGAGGAGCTTACTGAGGAACTCAAACACACACTTCTCGGGTTGAGTTGCAGGCTCACTGCGTTGAGGCTCGTGAAGGTTTCTTCAGGTCTTGTATCAAGGTCTTGGCCTCGCGAGACTTCACCACGATGTCGTCGGCGTAAGCCTCCACATTCTTCCCGAGCTGTGGGCCCAAGGTGATGTGCATGAGCAGCTCGAAGGTTGCCCCGCGTTCTGCAGCCAGGCGGCATGCATGTATAGCAGTACCTCCACACGGGGTTAAGAAGGCCGTCTTTTCCATGTCTTCCACGCCATCTTGATCTTATGATACCGGAAAAGCGTCCAAGAAGCATAACAGGTCACACTCGGCGGTGGAATCGGCGATCTGAGTCGATGCGAGGGCGAGGAGCAGATCCTGCGGGCATGCTTTGTTGAGGTTGGTGAAATCGACACATGCGCTCCTTTCCTCCTTCTTTGGCACCACCACGGGGTTGGCCAGCCAATCTGAGTATCGGACCTCGCGAATAACCCCGCGGCTTCTAGCTTGCGGGTCTCTTGGAGCGATGAAGGCCTGCTTTTGATGGACTGCCTTCTCGCTTTACCTTCCTTTGGGCCTTGCGTTGGGGCACACGTTGAGGTGGTGCTCGATTCGCCCGTGGAATCCCTTGGTGATCGGGCTCCCGGCGAACACCTTCTTGTTCGCTACGGGAACTTGAAAAGGGCTTCCTCTGTTAGGGCTCGAGGTTGGCGCCTATGGTGAAGGTGGCGTTTGTGGACCCGTCCTCGTCGACAAATGTCTGCTTGGTCTCCGCCTTGTCTTGAGTGAACAACTGCTTCTTCTTGGTGGCGCAGCCCCTTGAGGCGAGGGCTTCCGCATCAGCGGAGCTGCGCTCTGACGCCGTCTTGAGGTGAGTGGCGCTTCATGCGCACCTTGATATCCGGGAGGCGCAGTGAGGGCGTCGCTGCTCCGGGCATCTTCATGAGTTGTACCCCGGTGGAGTTGCGGCCATGAATTTGGCCAATGCTGGATAGCCAAGGATGGCATTGTAGGGGAGGCCGATGGGGGCGATGTCGAAGTCGACCAGTTCCGTCTTGGAAGTTATCGTAGGTGCGAAGGTCACCGGAAGCGGTTGCCCCAAGGGCTGGATGACCCTCCTCCTCGCCCGAAAAAAGGCGGCTGGGCTGCAGCCGCTCCTTGGGTATCTCGAAGGAGGTTGAAGGCCTTGGCCGAAATGCGTTGAGGCGGCGCCGCCGTCGATGAGGTCTGGTGGCGGCAACTGGCAGATGGTGGGTGTCGCGAGCATGGGGCGCGCACCTGGCCGGCGAGTTGGCGGGGTGGTCGAGTCGAAGGTCAGCCCGGCCGATGGCTCCGTCCGGCTTGAGGAGCCCCTGCAGCGTGGGCGGCATCGACCAGCGGACGGATGTCTTGACATGGCGGTGGAAGGCGGCGCTGCGAAACCGCCCGGGGAGGCGCGACGACGGAGGAACGGCGAGGCAGGCGGGTGGCAGCAAGCTGCATGGCTCCTCCCTGGTCGCCGAGGCAGCGAGGGCGATGCTTGCTGCCCGTCCCCGCCGGGCGGTGGCGGCATTGGCGGCAGGTGGCGAGGAGCGACAAAAGCGCCCGCCGGCAGGAGCTGTCTAAGCGACATGGGAGGCGAAGCGGCTCGTCGCTTCAGCGTGAGCCCGGCAGGCGTCGGACATAATTCAGTGGTCGAGGAAAAACGAAGCTGACGGAAGGCAGATTCGGTGCACCTACTGGCGTGCCAAATGTCGGTTCGGGTTCAGGCAGACCCTTGAGTTCGAACACTTTGGGGTGTGCGGAGATCCAACCCTCCACCGTCTCGCACCTCACGAATCGCTGGGACCTAAACTACTAAGCGGAACAGCACAAGAGACACGAGATTTATCTTGGTTGAGCCACCATTGTGGTGTAATACCCTACTCCGGTGTGTGGTGTGGTGGAATTGCCTCTTGGGCTGATGAGGAACAATACAAGGAAGAACAGCCTCATGAGTCTGTTCTTGGCGCGTGTGATGAACTGCTAGGTGGTGTTGATTGCTCTAGCTACTGGTTTCTTGATGAGGATCCGGATCCCTTTGCCACAGAGGCGGCTACTCCTATTTATAGGCGAAGGCCTGGGCCTCTTCCCAAATATTGGCGGGAAGAGGCGCCAACAATTAGCCATTTGAAGGGAACAGCGGGTACACTTATCTGACTAAAGTTGGTCCTCGCTTTGCCAAAGGCTCTGGTGATGGCCTTTGCTTGGGCTCCACGATGACTCCCTTCCAGCCGTTGGGGCTGGTCTTGGTCTTGTTGCACGAAGCGGATGCCCTTGCTTGATACTCTGCTGCGCTTGCTCCCTTTGCAACAAAGAGGAAAGGAGGACCTTCTTGCGGGCTGGCGCCCAGTGGCGCCCTTGGTAAATCATGGCTTGCGTCATGGGCACCTCATGAGTACCACTGCCTCGAACTCTCCGCCTCCTCATGAGCCAGCTGTGAGGCCATGCGAGAAGCTCCTTGTCGTCCACCCCGAGGCTGGCCCCTCGCGAGGTCTTGAGCTTCTTTGATGAAGATGGGCTGTCTGGGCCTCCTTGAGCCACGCCCGCATGAGCTGCTGAGCGAGCAAGTCAGGGACCCCGTTCCCGAACACCGACATCCTTTGCTACAAAAGTTGGGCCACCTTGCTGCACTTTATTTACACTTGTTACTTGTTACCCGTTACAAATTACCTTATCACAAAACTCTACATTACCGATAATTTCAGTGCTTGCAGAGAATACCTTGCTGAAAACCGCTTATCATTTCCTTCCGCTCCTCGTTGGGTTCGACCTCTTACTTATTGAGCGGACTACGATAGATCCCCTATACTTGTGGGTCATCGGTGTGCCATGCTTCTGACTTAGAACCGGGACTTGACGGCGTTTTGAGCGTCATGGAGCATATGAGATGTTCGAGGAGTTGAAGTTAATATTTCAAGCAAATGCCGGATTGAGAGATATGAAGTCTCCAATAAGTTCTCTGACTGCAAAATGGAGGAGAATAGTTACGTCGGTGAACATATACTCGAGAATGTGCGGGTACCACAACCACTTTACTCAAGCGGGAGTTAATCATCACGATGATAGTGTCATTGACATAGTTCTTCAATCACTGCCGCAAGCTACAAAAGCTTACGTGATGAACTATAATATGCAAGGGATGGATAAGACAATTCCGAGCTCTTCGCAATGCTAAAGGCTGCGGAGGTAGAAACCAGAAGGAGCATCAAGTGTTGATGGTCAACAAGACCACCAGTTTAAGGAAAAGGGTAAAAGGGAAGAGGGAACTTCAAGAAGAATGGCAAGCAAGTTTTTGCTCAAGTGAAGAAGCAAATGCGGACCTAAACTGAGGACTGAGTGCTTCTCTTGCAAAAGTCTTGGTCACTAGAAGTGGAACTGCTCCAAGTATTTGGCGGATAAGAAGGATGGCAAAGTGAAAGGTATATTTGATATACATGTTATTGATGTGTACTTTGAAGGAAATATGCCCTAGAGGCAATAATAAAGTTATTATTTATTTCCTTATATCATGATAAATGTTTATTATTCATGCTAGAATTGTATTAACCGGAAACATAATACATGTGTGAATACATAGACAAACAGATAGTCACTAGTATGCCTCTACTAGACTAGCTCATTAATCGAAGATGGTTATGTTTCCTAACCATAGACATGTGTTGTCATTTGATTAATGGGATCACATCATTAGGAGAATGATGTGATTGACATGACCCATTTCATTAGCTTAGCACTTGATCGTTTAGTATGTTGCTTATGCTATCTTCATGACTTATACAAAGTTCCTGCAACTATGAGATTATGCAACTCCGTTTACGGAGGAACACTTTGTGTGCTACCAAACATCTGGCATAAGCTGGGTGATTATAAAGGTACTCTACAAGTGTCTCCGAAAGTATATGTTGAGTTGGCATGAATCAAGATTAGGATTTGTCCTCCGATTGTCGGAGAGGTATCTCTGGGCCTTCTCGGTAATACACATCACATAAGCCTTGCAAGCATTGCAACTAATGAGTTAGTTGTGAGATGATGTATTACGGAGCGAGTAAAGAGACTTACGGTAGCGAGATTGAACTAGGTATTGGATACCGCGATCGAATCTCGGGTAAGTAACTATACCGATGACAAAGGGAACAACGTATGTTGTTATCGGTTTGACCGATAAAGATCTTCGTAGAATATGTAGGAACCAATATGGGCATCCAGGTTCGCTATTGGTTATTGACCAAGAATGGTTCTAGGTCATGTCTACATAGTTCTCGAACCGTAGAGTCCATGCGCAAGGTTTGATGGCGGTTATATTATGAGTTTATGTATTTTGATGTACGAAGGAGTTGAGTCCGGATGTGATCACGGACATGACGAGAGTCTCGAAATGTTGAGACATAAAGATTGATATATTGGATGGCTATATTCGGACACGGAAGGTTCGGAAGTTTCGGAGAAAACCGGAGTGCGGAGGGTTACGGAACCCCGGGAAGTAATGGGCCTTATTGGGCCAAGAGGGGAGAGAGGCTGCACCGGGGAGGTGGCCCCCCCATGGGAGTCGAATTGGACTAGGGGGCAGCCCCCTTCCCTCTCCTCTCCTCTCTTTCCTTCCCCTTCCCTCTTCCTAGTAGGACTAGGAAGGGAGTCCCTCCTACTAGGAGGAGGACTCCCCCCCCTCCTTAGCGCGCCCCTAGGGCTGGCCGGCCCTCCCCTGCTCCTTTATATCTGAGGGGGGGGGGCACCCTAGGACACACAAGTTGATCTTGTGATCGTTCCTTAGCCGTGTCGGTGCCCCCTCCACCATATTCCACCTCGATCATATTGTGGCGGTGCTTGGCGAAGCCTGCGGCAGTAGAACATCAAGATCGTCCTGCCCGTCGTCTTGTGGAACTCCTCCTGACGCTTTGCTGGATCGGAGCCGGGGATCGTCATCGAGCTGAGCGTGTGCTAGAACTTCGGAGGTGCGAATGCGGTGCTTGGATCGGTCGGATCGTGAAGGCGTCGACTACATCAACAGCGTTGATATAGCGCTTCCGCTTCGGTCTCAGTGCGTGGGCGGACACTCTCCCTCTCGTTGCTATGCCATCACCATGGTCTTGCGTGATCGTAGGAATTTTTTGAAATTACTCGTTACCCAACGATGGCATCGAGCCTGGTTTTATCGTTGATGTCATATGCGAGTAGAACACAAGTGAGTTGTGGGCGATACAAGTCATCTGCCTACCAGCATGTCATACTTTGGTTCAGCGGTATTGTGAGATGAAGCGGCCGGACCGACATTCAGCGTGCGCTTCGAGACTGGTTTCACCGTTCGAGCACTTTCGTGCTTAAAGGTGGCTGGCGGGTGTCTGTCTCTCTCACTTTAGTTGAACGAGTGTGGCTCGCCCGGTCCTTGAGAAGGTTAAGCAGAGTCTATTTGACGAAATATCGTTGTGGTTTTGATGCGTAGGTGAAGCGGTTCTTGCTCAGCCCGTAGCAGCCACGTAAAACTTGCAACAACAAAGTAGAGGGCGTCTAACTTGTTTTGCAGGGCATGTTGTGATGTGATATGGTCAAGGCGTGATGCTATATTTTATTGTATGAGATGATCATGTTTTGTAACGAGTTATCGGCAATGGCGAGAGCCATATGGTTGTCGCTTTATTGTATGAAATGCAAGCGCCATGTAATTGCTTTACTTTATCACTAAGCGGTAGCGATAGTCGTAAAGCAATAGTTGGCGAGAGGACAACGATGCTACGATGGAGATCAAGGTGTCGCGCGGTGGCGATGGTGATCATGGCGGTGCTTGGAGATGGAATCACAAGCACAAGATGATGATGGCCATATCATATCACTTATATTGATTGCATGTGATGTTTATCCTTTATGCATCTTATCTTGCTTTGTTTGTGGTAGCATTATAAGATGATCTCTCACTAAAATTATCAAGAAGTGTTCTCCACAGTATGCACCGTTGCTAAAAGTTAAGTAGTACCCGGACACCACGTGATGATCGGGTGTGATAAGTTCTCGTCCATCTACAGCAGGTGCAAGCCAGTTTGCACTGCGCAGAATACTCAGGTTAAACTTGGCGAGCCTAGCATATGCAGATATGGCCTCGGAACACGGAGACCGAAAGGTCGAGCGTGAATCATATAGTGATATGATCAACATAGTGATGTTCACCATTGAAACTACTCCATCTCACGTGATGATCGGACATGGTTTAGTTAATTTGGATCACGTAATCACTTAGATGACTAGAGATGTCTGTCTAAGTGGGAGTTTTTAATATGATTAATTAAACTTAAATTATCATGAACTTAGTACTGATAGTATTTTGCTTGTCTATGTTTCTTTGTAGATAGATGGCTCGTCTTTGTTGTTCGTTGAATTTTAATGCGTTCCTTGAGAAAGCAAAGTTGAAAGATGATGGTAGCAATTACGGACTGGGTCCGTAACTTGAGATTATCCTCATTGCTGCCCGGAAGAATTACGTCTGGAAGCACCTTTGGGTGCGAGGCATCTTGCGGGAGCTGCACGAAGTTGTGAGCGTCTGGCAAAGCAAAGTGATGACTACTCTATAGTTCGATGTGCCATGCTTCGGCTTAGAACCGGGTCTTCAACGGCGTTTTGAGCGTCATGGAGCATATGAGATGTTCCAGGAGTTGAAGTTAATATTTCAAGCAAATGCGGATTGAGAGATATGAAGTCTCCAATAAGTTCTATAGCTGCAAGATGGAGGAGAATAGTTACATCGGTGAGCACATACTCAAAATGTCGGGTATAATAATCACTTAATTCAAGCTGGGAGTTAATCTTCCGGATGATAGTGTCATTGACAGAATTCTCCAATCACTGCCACCAAGCTACAAGAGCTTCGTGATGAACTATAATATGCAAGGGATGACTAAGACAATTCTGAGCTCTTAGCAATGCTAAAAGCAGCGGAGGTAGAAATCAGAAAAGAGCATCAAGTGTTGATGGTCAACAAGACCACTAGTTTCAAGAAAAGGGCAAAGGAAAGAAGAAGGAAACTTCAAAAGAACAGCAAGAAAGTTGCTGATCAGAGAAAAACCCAAATCTGGACCTAAGCACGAAGCTGAGTGTTTTCTGCAAACAAACTGGACCTTTGAGGCGGAACTGCCCCAAGTATTTGGCGGATAAGAAGGATGGCAAGGTGAACAAAGGTATATGTGATATACATGTTATTGATGTGTACCTTACTAGAGCTCGTAGTAGCTTTTGGGTATTTGATCTGGTTACATTGCTCATATTTGCAACTCGAAGCAGGGGACTACTGAATAAGCGAGCAGCGGCAAAGGGCGAGGTGACGATCTGGCGTGGGAAATGGTTCCAAAGTCAATGTGATCGCGATCGACGCGCTACCTCTACATCTACCTTGGGATTAGTTTTAGACCTAAATAATTGTTATTTGGTGCGGCGTTGAGCATGAACATTATATCTGGATCTTGTTTGATGCGAGGCGGTTATTCATTAAATCGAGAGAATAATGGTTGTTCTATTTATATGAGTAATATCTTTTATGGTCATGCACCCTTGAAGAATGGTCTATTCTTATTGAATCTCGATAGTAGTGATACACATATTCATAATGTCAAAGCCAAAAGATGCAGAGTTGATAATGATAGTGCAACTTATTTGTGTACTTGCCGTTTAGGTCATATTGGTGTAAAAGCATGAAGAAACTCCATACGGATGGACTTTTGGAATCACTTGATTATGAATCACTTGGTACTTGTGAACCATGCCTCATGGGCAAGATGACTAAAACACCATTCTCGGTTGTATGGAGAGACAACAGACTTGTTGGAAATCATACATCTGAGATGTGTGTGGTCGATGAATGTTGAAGCTCGTGGTGGATATCGTTATTTTCTCACCTTCACGAGATGATTTAAGCAGATATGGGTATATCTACTTGATGAAACATAAATCTGAAACATTTGAAAAGTTCAAAGAATTTGAGTGAAGTTGAAAATCATCGTAACAAGAAAATAAAGTTTCTGATCTGATCGTGGAGGAGAATATTTGAGTTCTGAGTTTGGTCTACATTTGAAGCAATGCGGAATAGTTTAGCAACTCACGCCACGGGAACACCACAGCGTAATGGTGTGTCGAGCGTCGTGTCGTACTTTACTAGATATGGTGCGATCTATGATGTCTATTTCCGATTTACCGCTATCGTTTTGGGGTTATGCTTTAGAGGCGGCTGCATTCACGTTAAATAGGACACCGTCAAAATCCGTTGAGGCGACGCCTTATGAACTATGGTTTAGCAAGAAACCAAAGTTGTCGTTCTGAAAGTTTGGGGTTGCGATGCTTATGTGAAGAAACTTCAACTGATAAGCTTGAACCCAAATCGGAAAAATGTGTCTTCATAGGATACCCAAAGGAGACAATTGGGTATACCTTCTATCACAGATCCGAAGGCAAGACATTTGTTGCTAAAATGGATCCTTTCTAGAAGGAGTTTCTCTCGAAAGAAGTGAGTGGGAGGAAAGTGGAACTTGATGAGGTAATAGTACCAGCTCCCTTATTGGAAAGTAGTTAATCACAGAAATCAGTTTACGTAACACCTACACCGATTAGTGAGGAAGATAATGATGAAGATCATGAAACTTGAGATCAAGTTGTCCTTGAACCGTAGATCAACGAGAATAAAATCCGCTTTTGAGTAGTGCGGTAATCCTATTCTGGAAGTCATGCTACTAGATCATGGTGAACCTCGAACTATGAAGAAGCGATGGTGAGCCCAGATTCCATAAAATGGCTTGAAGCCATGAAATCGAGATGGGATCCATGTATGAGAACAAAGTATGGACTTTGGTAGACTTGCCGATGATCGGCAAGCTATTGAGAATAAATGGATCTTTAAGAAGAAGGCGGGCGATGGTAATGTAGCTGTCTACAAAGCTCGACTTGTTGCAAAAGGTTTTCGACAAGTTCAAGGGGTTGACTACGATGAGACTTTCTCACCGTGGCGATGCTTAAGTCTGTCGAATCATGTTAGCAATTGCGCATTTTATGATTATGAAATTTGGCAAATGGATGTAAAAACTGCATTCTTGAATGGATTTCTAGAAGAAGAGTTGTATATGATGCAACGAGAAGGTTTTGTTGATCAAAGGGTACTAACAAAGTGTGCAAGCTCAACGATCAATTTATAGTGCAGTGCAAGCCTCTCGGAGTTGGAATAAGCGCTTTGATAGTGTGATCAAAGCATATGGTTTTATCTGAGACTTTTGGAGAAGCTTTGTATTTACAAGAAAGTGAGTGGGAGCTCTGTAGCATTTCTTATATTATATGTGGACGACATATTGTTGATTGGAAATGATATAGAATTTCTGGATAGCATGAAAGGATACTTGAATAAAAGTTTTTCAATGAAAGACCTCGGTGAAGCTGCTTACATATTGGGCATCAAGATCTATAGAGATAGATCAAGGCGCTTAATAGGACTTTCACAAAGCACATACCTTGATAAAGTTTTGAAGAAGTTCAAAATGGATCGAGGCAAAGAAAGGTTTTTACACGTAGTACAAGGTGTAAGATTGAGTCGGACTCAATGCCCGACCACATGAGAAGATAGAGAAAATGAAAAATGTTCCTATGCTTCAGCCATAGGCTCTATCATGTATGCAATCTTGTGTACCAGACTGGCGTATGCTTAGCTGTAAGCTTGGCGGGGAAGGTACCAAAGTAATCGAGGAGTGGATCACTGGACAGCGGTCAAGAACATCTGAAATACGAAAAGGACTAAGGATATGTTTCTCGTGTATGGAGGTGACAAAGAGCTAGTCGTAAATGGTTACGTCGATGCAAGTTTGACACTGATCCGGACGATTCTAAATCGCAAACCGGATCGTATTTTTATTAAGCGGTGGGCTGTCGGTTGGTGCAGTTCTAAACAAAGCGTCGTGGCGGGATCTACATGTGAAGCGGAGTACATAGCTGCTTGGAAGCAGCAAATGAAGAATGCGGATGAAAGAGTTCATTTCGATCTAGGTGTCATACCTAGTGCATCGGGACCAATGAAGATCTTCTGTGACAATCTTGGTGCAATTGCCTTGGCAAAGAAATCCAGATTTCACAAGAACCAAGCACATCAAGAGACACTTCAATTCCATCGGGATCAAGTCAAGGAGGAGACATAGAGATTTGCAAAATACATACGGATCTGAATGTTGCAGACCCGTTGACTGAGCCTCTCTCACGAGCAAAACATGATCAACACCAAGACTCCATGGGTGTTAGAATCATTACAGTGTAATCTAGATTATTGACTCTAGTGCAAGTGGGAGACTGAAGGAAATATGCCCTAGAGGCAATAATAAAGTTGTTGTCGGATTTCGGGTTCCGGCAGACCCTTGAGGTTTGAACATTGGGGTGCGTGTGGAGATCCTACCCTCCACCGTCTCGTACCTCGCCGAATCGCAGGAACCTAAACTACTAACGGAACAGAACAAGAGACACAAGATTTATACTAGTTCGGGCCACCGTTGTGGTGTAATACCCTACTCTAGTTTGTGGTGTGGCGGATTGCCTCTTGGGCTGATGAGGAACAATACAAAGAAGAACAGCCTTGCGAGTGCATTCTTGGCGGGTGTGATGAACTGCTAGGTGGTGTTGATTGCTCTAGCTCTTTGGTTCCTTGATGAGGATCCGGGCCTCTCTTCGTCTTCAGATGCCCATCTCTAAGATGCCCTAGCTCTGGCGTGGCTACTCCTATTTATAAGCGAAGGCCTGGGCCTCTTCCCAAATATTGAGCAGGAAGGCGCCAACAATTGGCCATTTGAAGGGAACAACGGGTACACTTATCACGACTAAAGTTGGTCCTCGCTTTGCCAAAACTCTGGTGATGGCCTTTGCTTGGGCTCCACGATGACTCCCTTCCAGCCGTTGGGGCTGGTCTTGGTCTTGTTGCACGAAGCGGATGCCCTTGCTTGATACTCTACGCTGCGCTTGCTCCCTTTGCACCAAAGAGGAAAGGAGGACCTTGCGCTTGGCTGGCCTTGTTGGCGCCCTTGAGTAAATCATGGCTTGCGTCATGGGCACCTTGCAGTACCTGCCTTGAACTCTCCGCCTCCTCATGAGCCAGCCCGGCGAGGCCGTGCACGAGAAGCTCCTCGTCATCCGCCCCAATCTCAGCCCCTCGTGAGGTCTTGAGCTTGCGTTGATGAAGATGGGCTGCCACAGGCCTCCTTTGAGCCACGCCCGCGAGGCGCGAGCGAGCAAGTCAGGGGACCCCATTCCCGAGCGCCATGCCAGTAGCCCCGGGCCCATGGCGCGCCCGAACTTGGCGGCGAGGCGAAAGGGCAAGTCACGAGCGTCATGAGCCCCTAACGCCCTGCGGCCTTAGGCGCCCGCGTGGCGGTTGATTGGGCGTGTGCGCCTCTGCAACCGCGTGGGTTGATAATAGGCGGCATCTTCCTTGCCTCCTTTACTTTCTCCGATTGCTGCTCAGATCCCTTTCTTGAGCCTCTCCCTCTGCTTCGAGACCTTGAGATCCACTCCGCTGCGTGCCCTAGCCAGTCATGGCGCCTCGCCAACCCGGCGGTGCTTGGTAATCTCTGCCTTGGACCCGCCAAATGTGTTGAGGGGCGAACCTGCATACTGGTGCGCCCGATTGGCGGGCGCGGCGTCAATGGAAGCAGGTGTTCAACACACGGCTCTGCCGCCCGGAGGAGAGAAGTACCTTCTACCGTTCTTCGTGGCGCCATCATTGCTTTGATGCTGGTGCCTCCCTTTTCCGAGTTCTTCTTCTCGTCCTCCGTCACTACAACATTCAAGCTCTGCACCTCCATCCCAACTCCGTCCTTCTTGGCAATCTTAGCCTACTATTGTGAGGCCCATGTTGGGGTGAAGCCCTCGGTGGCCTTGCTGCGCCACTACTTCTCCCTCCGAACCTCCGTGGTTCCGCCTCCGCGTCTTGTGACTTCGTTGCATCTGGCCGGAGCCATCGCCATTCAAACCACAGGAAGCGGATTGAGGGCTTGAGGAGCAAGTGGGTCTTGGTGGATCTTGGGCGCATCCACCCGGCTGATCACCCCACAGGCCCTTGAGGAGCTCAAGCGGCAATGGTCCCAGTGGAGCACGGATCCCAGCCTTGAAGCTGGTCTTTGGAGAAGATGGGCCTTGATCTGAAGCCCGACCAGCAGCGGCGGCAAAGCTGACGGTGCGTCGCTTCTTTGAGGAGTTCTGGAGCATCAACTCGCTCCGCCGTCGATGCTACCGCTTCGATGTGGAGGCCTCACTCGAGCCCGTGGCCAGCGGCGAGGATCAACAGCAGTCCTCAGGTCCTTGGTTAGAGGCGATGTGGCGAGGCGGAGGCGCCCTGCGCCTTGTTCCTTCGTGAGATTGGGAGCAGGTAGTGGGGCCCATGCACTGTCTTCAATGGGGGCGGGCCCGTGCCCGTGGAGGCTCCGGAGGACCTGGTGGGCGTGTCCTCTTCCGACTCAGTGAAGAGGTGGAGGAAAGAGAGGCGGGAGAGGGGTTGATTCGAGGCGGAGTCAAGGGCTCCTCCCTGCTGGCGCAGAGTCCGCATTCTCCGCTTCCCCAGTGGCGGCAGCGAGGATGAGGATGGCGTGGAGGCGGGGCTGACCCGATCGAAGAAGGGAGGGTGGGCTGGTCCCCAGGTCTGCCCGGCCAGGCGATCATGAGCCAGCGCCTCCTGCTCTGGTCCCCTCGAAGCTGATCCTGCAGCCGGCTCTCGGGCTTCAAGTATGGCGGAGGCTGCTCGAGTCCTGGCTGACGACCTGTAAGTGCATGCTTCCCATCTTGATTATTGCTCCGTCGGCGAGATCGATGTCCATGTCCTTGACCGGTGGCGCCCATGTGGTGAAGGGGTTCTGAGGCCCCATCCATGGCGGTGCCTCTGCCCATGAAGGAAGGAGATCGTGGCCTACGGGCCTCTCCTGCCAGGCGTCCTCGCGAGGTCGGGCTGAGCCAGCCCTGAAGTGACTCAGCCCCCTTGACCGAGCGTCTCGAGGTGTCCTTGCACGATCACCGCCGCCATAGCTGTTGGGGCGCGATGGGTCCCACCTCACGATCTTTGTGGTTCGCCACCGCCATCTCCTCCTACTCCACCAACTGCTGTCTCTCCGACTCCTCCAGCATCTGGATCGTCTTTGTTGCGGACTGGACCGCTGTGGCGAAGAGATCTTGGGCGCCGACTCCCCATCGATGTGCAGGCGTTTGGAGCTGGCCTGGCTGGATTCGCTCCGATGCTTCGATTCAGACGGCGCTGGTCGAGCCTCGGCAGCTGCGGCGAGGAGAAGCGAGCTGTTCATGGCGAAGATTGCCAGCTTGCGCTGCCACAGGGGAGGCAGCCAGCATCAAGGTCGTTGTGAGGCGGCTGGAGGCGGTGAAGGGAACTGCGAGAACCAGCTCGCCGAGAGAGCCGCCTCCGCCCGAGGCAGGAGAAAGCATGAAGGCTCATGGCGGCCGTCAGGACAGGAGGCGGTGAAGAAGCGCCGTGACCGCCTAAGCGCTGGGCAGGCGAGGCTGGAGGCGAGGAAAGTTGAGCTGGAGCGACAAAGCGCGGGTTCTTGCGAAGATCGCGTGGCCTTCCACGGATATGGAGGTGAAGGCTCGCGCCCTCTTGAGGAGCTATCGATAGCGGCTGGAGAGCCTTGGCGGCGCTTGAAGGGCGGCCCCGCCAAGCTGCTTCCCTTCTGGTTGGCGCTCTTGAAGATGTCTCCTTGGTCTTGGCCCCCGGGTGAGGCGGCGCATCTTGTCTTCTGCGGCAGGCGGATCCTCACCCATCTATCTTCGTGATCCCAGCGTCGACATGGACAGCCTCTTTGGAGCCAACAAGCGGCGAGCATGCAATGGCGCTGCCGAGGCTGTGAAGGGTGTGGAGGCTCTGTTGGGGAAGTTAGGGCCTTGACACCAAGCTGAAGCGGCGTTACCGGCCCTGCTGCTTCACGGCGAGCCTACTCAGCGCTGCTCCACCGTGACAAATGACTCCGTTGTGGCTCATGTCTTGCTTTTAATTCCTGCACATGTATCATGCCTCGGGGCGTTTAAACTGCATTTGGTATTGCGATAACAGTGTGGACTGTAATATTTGCTTTTGAATTCCTTGAAATTTGCGCTTCCTACTTGCTTATGTTCTCGCGGCAGAGACCGGCCCCATATCTCGGCCGCCGTTAGCCCGACCGGAAACTAGGGCCGGGACCAAGGAGTGAGGGCTACGTGACAAGTTAGGCTCTGAGTCGCGATGCTCAGGAGTCCCTCTTAGCGTCTGAACAGCAAGTAGGGAGGTGAGGCATGAGTGGATCTCTTGTTCTCGTCTGCGAGCTGGCCCGCGCATACCTCAACCGCCGTTAGCCTTCGAGAACTAAGGGGTGAGGGGCTCGTGACGATTAGGCTCTGAGTCGCGATGCTCAGAGTCCCCCTTGGCAGCTCAAGCGGCATTACGTACCTTGGCTCCTTTCGAGGAGTGGCGTCTGACGAACCAGGCCGAGGGCTGGCTGGGTGGCGTCGTCTGGGCGTGACCCAGGCGCAGCCCGTGCCCAACCCCTCATGGCAGGCGCTCGAGGGAGGCGTTGCTGACAGGCGGACAGCTGAGCTCTGGGCTCCACTGAGGTTGATCACGACCGGAGGCTGAAGGAAATATGCCTAGAGGCAATAATAATGTTATTATTTATTTCCTTATATCATGATAAATGTTTATTATTCATGCTAGAATTGTATTAACGGAAACATAATACATGTGTGAATACATAAACCTCAGTGTCACTAGTATGCCTCTACTTGACTAGCTCGTTAATCAAAGATGGTTATGTTTCCTAACCATGAACAAGGAGTTGTTATTTGATTAACGGGATCACATCATTAGTTGAATGATCTGATTGACATGACCCATTCCATTAGCATAGCACTTTTGATCGTATAGTTTGTTGCTAGTGCTTTTCTTCATGACTTATACATGTTCCTATGACTATGAGATTATGCAACTCCCGTTTGCCGAGGAACACTTTGGGTGCTACCAAGCGTCTGGCGTAGCTGGGTGATTATAAAGGTACATTACAGGTGTCTCGAAGGTACATGTTGGGTTGGCATATTTGAGATTAGGATTTGTCCTCCGATTGTCGGAGAGGTATCTCTGGCCCTCTCGGTAATGCACATCACATAAGCCTTGCAAGCATTGCAACTAAATGTGTTAGTTGTGAGATGATGTATTACGGGCGAGAAAAGAGACTTGCGATGTGAGATTGAACTAGGTATTGGATACCGGCGATCGAATCTCGGGCAAATGTATACCGATGACAAAGGGAACAACGTATGTTGTTATCTTGGTCGACCGATAAAGATCTTCGTAGAATATGTAGGAGCCAATATGGGCATCCAGGTCCGCTATTGGTTATTGACCAGAGAGGTGTCTCGGTCATGTCTACATAGTTCTCGAACCCGTAGAATCCCTTGCAACAACGTTTCGATGGCGGTTATTATGAGTTTATATGATATTGATGTACGAAGGTTGTTGAGTCCGGATGAGATCACGGACATGACGAGGAGTCTCGAAATGGTCGAGACATAAAGATTGATATATTGGAAGCCTATGTTTGGACTCGGAATCACTCCGGGTGAAATTGGAATTTTCGGAGATGCAGGGAGATTACGGAACCTCCGGAGGTCAATGGGCCTTGATGGGCCTTAGTGGGAAAGAAAGGGGCCATAGTGCTGGCGCACCTTCCCCTTCCTAGTCCTATTAGGACTAGGAGAAGGCGCCCTCTCTCTCTCCTTCCCTTGGGAAACCTAGTTGGACTAGGATTTGGGGAATCCTACTCTAGTAGGAGTAGGACACCCTGGCGCACCTCTCCTTGGCCGCCAGCCCCTCCTTCCCTCCTTTATATCTGAGGGCAGGGGCACCCCATGACACACAAGTTGATCATTGAGATCGTTCCTTAGCCGTGTGCGGTGCCCCTTCCACTAAACTACACCTCGAATATACCGATGCGGAGCTTAAGTGAAACCCTGCGCGGTGGAACATCATCATCGTCCTGCGCCCGTCGTCTTGTGAAACTCTCCCTCAACACTCGGCTGGATCGGAGTTGAGGGGCGTCATCGAGCTGAGCGTGTGCAGAACTTCGGAGGTGCGTCGTTCGGTACTTGGATCGGTTGGATCGGGAAGAAATGCGACTACTTCCTCTCGTTGCGTCAACGCTTCCGTTCTGGTCTCTGAGTGCGTGAACAACACTCTCATCTCGTTGCTATGCATCACCATGATCTTGCGTGATCGTAGGAAATTTTTGAAATTACTCGTTCCCCAGCAGTGGCATCGAGCCTGGTTTTATCGTTGATGTCATGTGCGAGTAGAACACAAGTGAGTTGTGGGCGATACAAGTCATCTGCCTACCGGCATGTCATACTTTGGTTCAGCGGTATTGTGAGATGAAGCGGCCGGACCGACATTACAGCGTGCGCTTCTGCGAGACTGGTTTCACCGCTCGAGCACTCGTTGCTTAAAGGTGACGGCGGGTGTCTGTCTCTCTCACTTTAGTTGAATCGAGTGTAGCTCGCCCGGTCCTTGAGAAGGTTAAAGCGGAGTCTATTTGTGAAATATCGTTGTGGTTATGATGCGTAGGTAAAGCGGTTCTTGCTCAGCCCGTAGCAGCCCGTAAAACTTGCAACAACAAAGTAGAGGGCGTCTAACTTGTTTTGCAGGGCATGTTGTGATGTGATATGGTCAAGGCGTGATGCTATATTTTATTGTATGAGATGATCATGTTTTGTAACGAGTTATCGGCTGGCTGGCGAGAACCATATGGTTGTCGCTTTATTGTATGAAATGCAAGCGCCATGTAATTGCTTTACTTTATCACTAAGGAGTAGCGATAGTCGTAGAAGCAATAGTTGGCGAGGCGACAACGATGCTACGATGGAGATCAAGGTGTCGCGCGCGGTGGCGATGGTGATCATGGCGGTGCTTGGCGATGGAATCACAAGCACAAGATGATGATGACCATATCATATCACTTATATTGATTGCATGTGATGTTTATCCTTTATGCATCTTATCTTGCTTTGATTGGCGGTAGCATTATAAGATGATCTCTCACTAAAATTATCAAGAAGTGTTCTCCACAGTATGCACCGTTGCGAAAGTTCTTCGTCTTTGAGACACCGCGTGATGATCGGGTGTGATAGGCTCTACGTTCAAATACAGCGGGTGCAAAACAGTTGCGCCGCGGAATACTCAGAGTTAAACTTGGCGAGCCTAGCATATAACAGATATGGCCTCGGAACACGAGACCGAAAGGTCGGCGTGAATCATATAGTAGATATGATCAACATAGTGATGTTCACCATTGAAACTACTCCATCTCACGTGATGATCGGACATGGTTTAGTTGATTTGGATCACGTAATCACTTAGATGACTAGAGATGTCTATCTAAGTGGGAGTTCTTAAGTAATATGATTAATTGAACTTTAATTTATCATGAACTTAGTCTGGTAGTATTTTGCAGATTATGTTGTAGATCAATAGCTCGCGTTGTTGCTTCCTGTGTTTTTATATGTGTTCCTAGAAAATTGTATTGAAAAATGTTAGTAGCAATATTACGGATTGGATCCGTGATCTGAGGTTTATCCTCATTGCTGCTTGAAGAATTATGTCCTTGATGCACGCTAGGTAGCAGACCTATTGCGAGGAGCGGATCTGAGCGTTATGAGCGTTTGGCTAGTTCAATATGAGCGAGATACAGGCGTTATGAGCGTTTGGCTAGCTCAATATGATGACTACTTGATAGTTTAGTGCACCATGTAGCGGCTTAGAATCGGGACTTCAAAGGCGTTTTGAGCGTCATGGACCATATGAGATGTTCCAGGAATTGAAGTTAATATTTCAAGCAAATACCGAGTTGAGAGATATGAAGTCTCCAACAAGTTCTATAGCTAAAAGATGGAGAGAATCGCTCAACTAGTGAGCATGTGCTCAGATTATGCGAGTACTTCAATCGCTTGAATCAAGTGGGAGTTAATCTTCGGATAAGATAGTGATTGACAGAATTCTCTAGTCACCATCACTAAGTTAGTAGAACTTCGTGATGAACTATAGTATGCAAGGGATGACGAAAAAGATTCTCCAGCTCTTGGCGATGCTAAAATCGTGAAGGTAGAAATCAAGAAAAACATCAAGTGTTGATGGTTGACAAGACCACTAGTCTCAAGGAAAATGGCAAAGGAAGAAGGGAACTTCAAAAGGAGCGGCAAGCAAGTTGCTGCTCGGTGAAGAAGCCCAAGTCTAGACCTAAGCACGAGGTGAGTACTTACACTGCATAGGAAATGGTCCTTTGAAGCGGTAATACCCCAAATATTTGGTGGATAAGAAGGATGGAAAAGTGAACAAGAGTATATTTGATATACAGGTTATTGATGTGTGCTTTACTAGTGTTTATAGTAGCCCACAGTATTTGATACTTGATCGGTTGCTAAGATTAGCAACTTTCGAAGCAGGAGTTGAGAATGAGCAGAGACTAGTTAAGGGTGAAGTGGCGATGAGAGTTGGAAGTAGTTCCAAGATTGATATGATCATCATCGCTTTACTCCCTATACTTTCGGGATTAGTGTGGAACCTAAATAAGTGTTATTTGGTGTTGAGCATAAATATGATTTGATCATGTTTATTGCAATCTGATTATTCATTTAAGTAATAGAATAAATTGTTGTTACATTTACATGAATAAAACCTTATATGGTTACACCCAATGAAAATGGTTCATTGGATCTCGATCATAGTGATACACATATTCATAATATTGAAGCCAAAAGATGCAAAGTTAATAATGATAGTGCAACTTATTTGTGTACTTTGCCGTTTAGAGTCATATTGGTGTAAAGCGCATGAAGAAACTCCATCTTGATGGACTTTGGAATCACTTGGTTATGAATCATTTGATACTTGCGAACCGTGCCTTTTGGGCAAGATGACTAAAACTCCGTTCTCGGAACAATGGAACAAGCTCTTGACTTATTGGGAATAATACATACCGATGTATGCGATCCAATGAGTGTTGATGCTCGTGGCAAATATCGTTATTTTCTAACCTTCACAAGATGATTTGAGCAGATATGGGTATATCTACTTGATGAAACACAAGTCTGAAACATTTGAAAAGTTCAAAGAATTTGAGTGAAGTGGAAAATCATCGTAACAAGAAAATAAAGTTTCTGCGATCGATCGTGGAGATCAATATTTGAGTTCTGAGTTTGGTCTTCAATGAAAACAATGTGGAATAGTTTCACAGCTCACGCCACAGAACACCACAATGTTATGGTGTGTCGAGCGTCGTAACCGTACTTTATTTTGATATGGTGCGATCTATGATGTATCTTACCGATTTACCACTATCGTTTTGGGGTTATGCATTAGAGACAGCTGCATTCACGTTTAATAGGGCACCATCTAAATCCGTTGAGATGACACCGTATGAACTATGGTTTAACGATAAACCTAAGCTATCGTTTCTTAAAGTTTGGAGTTATGATGCTTATGTGAAAAAGTTTTCAACTGATAAGCTCGAACCCAAATCGAATCGTCTTCATAGAATACCCAAAGGTAACTATTGGGTACACCTTCTATCACAGATCCGAAGGCAAGTTATTCGTTGCTAAGATGGATCCTTTCTAGAAGGAGTTTCTCTCGAAAGAAGTGAGTGGGAGGAAAGTAGAACTTGATAAGGTAATTGTACCTTCTCCCTTATTGGAAAGTAGTTCATCACAGAAATCAGTTCGGTGATTCCTACACCAATTAGTGAGGAAGTTAATGATGATGATCATGAAACTTGAGATCAAGTTGCTACCAAACCTCGTAGGTCTTCGAGTAAGATCCGCACAGTGAATGCGGTAATCCTATTCTAGAAGTCATGTTACTAGACCGTGATGAACCTACGAACTATGAGGCGATGATGAGCCCAGATTCATGAAATGGCTTGAGGCCATGAAATCGAGATAGGATCCATGTATGAGAACAAAGTATGGACTTTGATTGACTTGCTCGATGATCGGCAAGCCATGTTAAATAAATGGATCTTCAAGAGGAGGACGGACAACGATAGTAGTGTTACTATCTACAAAGCTTGACTTGTTGCAAAGGTTTTCGACAAGATCAATGTGTTGAATACGATGAGATTTTCTCACTAAATAGCGATGCTATATGTCTGTCCGAATCATGTTAGCAATTGCCACATTTTATGAAATCGGCAAATGGATGTCAAAACTACATTCTTTAATGGATTTATTAAAGAAGAGTTGTATATGATGCAACGAAGGTTTTGTCAATCCTAAAGGAGCTAACAAAATGTGCAAGCTCAGCGATCCATCTATGGACTGGTGCAAGCATCTCGGAGTTGGAATAAGCGCTTTGATAGTGTGATCAAAGCATATGGTTTTATCTGAGACTTTTGGAGAAGCCTGTATTTACAAGAAAGTGAGTGGAAGCACTACAGCATTTACGATAAGTATATGTGAATGACATATTGTTGATCGGAAATAATGTAGAATTATTACGTAAAGCATAAAGGAGTATTTGAAAGGAGTTTTTCAAAGAAGGGCCTCGGTGAAGCAGCTTACAAATTGAGCATCAAGATCTATTGAGATAGATCAAAATGCTTGATAAGTGTTTTCAATAAGTACATACCTTGTCAAGATTTTGAAGTAGTTCAAAATGGAACAGTGAAAGAAAAGTTCTTGCTGTGTTGCAAGGTGTGAAATTGAGTAAGACTCAAATCCCGACCACGGCGAGAAAATAGAAAAGAGAATGAAAGTCATTCCTATGCCTCAATCATAGGTTCTATAAAGTATGCCATCTTGTGTGCGGATCTATTGCATACCATACCACTAAGATTGGCAAGGGAGTGCAATAGAGATCTAGGAGTAGATCAATGGACAGCGGTCAAAATTATCCTTAGTAGAATAAGGATATGTTTCTCGATTATGGAAGTGAAAAATAGGTTAAATGCGTAAAGGTTACGTCGATGCAAGTTTTAACACTAATCTAGATGACTCTGAGTCTCAATCTGGATACATATTGAAAGTGGGAGCAATTAGCTAGAGTAGCTCCGTGCGAGCATTGTAGACATAGAAATTTGCAAAATACTTACGGACTCTGAATGTAGCCAGACCGTTGACTAAAATTATCTCACAAGCAAAACATGATCACACCTTAGTACTCTTTGGGTGTTAATCACATAGCGATGTGAACTAGATTCTGACTCTAGTAAACCCTTTGGGTGTTGGTCACATGTCGATGTGAACTATGGGTGTTAACCACATATAGATGTGAACTATTGATGTTAAATCACATGGCGATGTGAACTAGATTATTGACTCTAGTGCAAGTGGGAGGCTGAAGGAAATATGCCTAGAGGCAATAATAATGTTATTATTTATTTCCTTATATCATGATAAATGTTTATTATTCATGCTAGAATTGTATTAACGGAAACATAATACATGTGTGAATACATAAACCTCTGAGTGTCACTAGTATGCCTCTACTTGACTAGCTCGTTAATCAAAGATGGTTATGTTTCCTAACCATGAACAAGGAGTTGTTATTTGATTAACGGGATCACATCATTAGTTGAATGATCTGATTGACATGACCCATTCCATTAGCATAGCTTTTGATCGTATAGTTTGTTGCTAGTGCTTTTCTTCATGACTTATACATGTTCCTATGACTATGAGATTATGCAACTCCGTTTGCCGAGGAACACTTTGGGTGCTACCAAGCGTCCTGGCGTATGCTGGGTGATTATAAAGGTACATTACAGGTGTCTCGAAGGTACATGTTGGGTTGGCATATTTGAGATTAGGATTTGTCCTCCGATTATCGGAGAGGTATCTCTGGGCCCTCTCGGTAATGCACATCACATAAGCCTTGCAAGCATTGCAACTAAATGTGTTAGTTGTGAGATGATGTATTACGGGCGAGAAAAGAGACTTGCCGATGCGAGATTGAACTAGGTATTGGATACCGGCGATCGAATCTCGGGCAAATAACATACCGATGACAAAGGAACAACGTATGTTGTTATGCGGATCGACCGATAAAGATCTTCGTAGAATATGTAGGAGCCAATATGGGCATCCAGGTCCGCTATTGGTTATTGACCGAGAGGTGTCTCGGTCATGTCTACATAGTTCTCGAACCCGTAGAATCCATGCAACAACGTTTGATGGCGGTTATTATGAGTTTATATGATATTGATGTACGAAGGTTGTTGAGTCCGGATGAGATCACGGACATGGCGAGGAGTCTCGAAATGGTCGAGACATAAAGATTGATATATTGGAAGCCTATGTTTGGACTCGGAATCACTCCGGGTGAAATTGGGAATTTCTTAGATGCAGGAAGTTACGGAACCTCCGGGGGTCAATGGGCCTTGATGGGCCTTAGTGGGAAAGAGAAAGGGGCCATAGTGCTGGCGCACCTTCCCCTTCCTAGTCCTATTAGGACTAGGAGAAGGCGCCCTCTCTCTCCCTTCCCACTTGGGAAACCTAGTTGGACTAGGATTTGGGGGAATCCTACTCCTAGTAGGAGTAGGACACCTGGCGCACCTCTCCTTGGGCCAGCCCTCCCTTCCCTCCTTTATATCACAGGGGCAGGGGCACCCCATGACACACAAGTTGATCATTGAGATCGTTCCTTAGCCGTGTCGGTGCCCCTTCCACTAAACTACACCTCGAATATACCGATGCGGAGCTTAAGTGAAGCCCTGCGCGGTGGAACATCATCATCGTCCTGCCGCGTCGTCTTGTGAAACTCTCCCTCAACACTCGGCTGGATCGGAGTTGAGGGGCGTCATCGAGCTGAGCGTGTGCAGAACTTCGGAGGTGCCGTCGTTCGGTACTTGGATCGGTTGGATCGGGAAGAAATGCGACTACTTCCTCTCGTTGCGTCAACGCTTCCGTTCTTTGGTCTCTGAGTGCGTAGACAACACTCTCATCTCGTTGCTATGCATCACCATGATCTTGCGTGATCGTAGGAAAATTTTGAAATTACTCGTTCCCCAACAAGGCCACCCTCGGTTGTTTATCACCAGCGCGAAGCATAAGCGCTTCGCATCTTGTCTGGGCATAACCGGCTCCTCGGCGGTGTAAATCGGCCGGTAGCGAACATGGTGCTTCATTTGGGCGTGGGAGGGGCTCCCCTCGGAGGAGCCCGGGGCGTATACAGCCCACCACGACACATAATTCGGCCACGGTAGGGATGGGCCGAGGTGTGTCTACAGGCACCCGTGAGCCAGCAGGACTCACGGGGCCCTACCTCAAGCGGAGTTGCGCTGGCTCTGAGCCTTATCTTGGCGTGTTCACTGCAAATTTGGCGGATGCGGTGCTCGTCTTCGGGTCCAGCTCTCGGGCTGGTCTCGATCGTGTTGGCAAGCCAAGTCGCGATGCCATGGACAAGACCGGAGGTGAGGGCGGAGAGCGGTAGGAGCCACTGATCGCGATGCTCGGGCACCCCCGTTTAGCGCAAGCTGGGTTAGATGGCGCAACTCGTCCTCGGGTCCGGCTCGGGCGGTCTCGGCCGTGTTGGCAAGCCGGTCGCGATGCCATGGACAAGACCAGAGGGTGAGGGCTGGAGAGCGGTAGGAGCCACTAGTCGCGATGCTCGGGCACCCCCCTAGCAGCGCAAGCTGGGTTAGATAATGAAACTCTCGTCCTCGGGTCCGGCTCTCGGGCTGGTCTCGGCCGTGGCTTTGGCAAGCCGGTCGCGATGCCATGGACAAGACCGGAGGTGAGGTCGGAGGCGGTAGGAGCCCTGAGTCGCGATGCTCGGGCCCCCTTTAACGTGCAAGATTCCGCCACCCGGAAGGGCACCAAATAACAAGCATGGTGGGCGAGAGCATAATCCTAAGGAAAGCATAAGAAGGATACATGCAGCTGGGACAGGCCAGCGGCTTAGGGATGATGCAGCCAGGCGCCCCAATAGGATAGGCTAATGACATGAAATAAAGGGATACATGCAGCGAGGGCGGACCCACCTTGGCCTAGGAATAATCTGACCTGAGGCGCTCGAGTCGGAAATAAAACTTAAAGATGTCACTGGTGATGTTGGGGATGAAGGGGTGTTGGTGTAGCAGACTCGGTGGGCTGCGGGGCCGATCCTCACGAGCCCCAGGCCGAGGCCTCGGAGAGGCTCGGGAGGCTGGCGGCTCCTCATGAGCCATCTCCATCTCCGCCCGGGACTGCAGGCGTGCTGACCTCTTGAGCCTCTGGATGTCCCTCATGAGCAGCCAGTGCGCGGCAACCGCATTGGCGAGCCATAAGGCATGCAAGCGTACAATGGGGCGGACCCTGCATAGCGTCCCACTCGCGAGGGCTAGAGCGCTCTTGAGATGCGGCCAGTTGAGCCCTGGTATGTTGATGCAGGCACCAGCCCACCATCCTCGCTTTGGATGGGGGCCACAGTGAGTGGCGGCGGCCCTCATGACCCTTGACTCCTGTAGCTCTGAGTGGCCTTGGCAGCGAACTCTGAGGGTTCGGCCCTCCTTGCCTTGCTCACCTTGCGGAAGCGTGCTTTGAAGCACGCCTCCACGTGGTGCCCAAAGCGCCTCCTCGAGACCTTGGCGAGGTTGGCGGCCCTCGAGGGAGGCCCGAGCCCGGCTGAGGATGGCGTCAGGCGCGCTCCTATCTGCGATGGAAGGAGGCTCCCCTGGCCCGGCCTGGGCCTGAGGTGCCTGCCTCTTGAGGCCGGACGGTCGATGTCTTCTTCTTCTTGGAGTGCGGCCTCGGGAGGCCTCCTGCTCTTGTAGTGCAGGTCTTCTAGCGATGCGGCTGAAAGGCTCGCTCCGAGGAGCACCTGCGTCTCTCTCTTCCACAGGGCACCGTGATGACCCGCCGCTTCTGGCATCTTGAGGGCGTTGTAGCCATGGTGGGTTACAGCCATGAATTTGGCGCTGGGTACCGAGGATGGCGTTGTCTGGCAGGCGAATGTGGCGACGTCGAAGTCGATGAGCTCGGTGTGGTAGTTGTCGAGCCCGAAGGTGACGGGAAAGCGGACCTGCCCGGTCGGTACCGTCGGTGACTCGGAGAAAGGCTTGGTTGGCTGAAGTTGGTATAAGGCACTTGAAGATTGTTGAATGTCTCCACAGACGGGGCGTTGAGCCCTGCTCCGCCCGTCGATGAAGTCTTGGTGACCAGCGTTCGCGATGATTGGGGAGCAAAGCATGGGAGAACTCCGGCTGTGGCTGCGCACTTGAGCTGATCCGTGAAATTTGAGCGTGATGGCGCCGCGCCGACCACTGAGAGTAGCGTGGCCTCGAGCTTAGGGAGGACTGCATTCACTTGGCGGGCGAACTGCTTGAAGATCTTGGCTGAGAGGCTGGGGCTTGAGCTCCGCCCGGGATCTGACGATCAGCGTGCTTCTGAAGCCCCACCCCTCGTCTGATGGCGGTCTTGATTCTCCTTGGCGTG
>JAHIAM010000771.1:0-32258 GCA_021605205.1 Aegilops longissima
CTGCTGTGAGCTTTTGAATCCGGCGTTATTGCCGCGCTCTTTGGACCATTCCTTTTAATCCGGCGCTGGTCCTTGTTGCGCCATGGTTTCCATTTCCATCCCGACTTGGATGTACTTGGGTGCATTTGGTGCGCATCTTGCTAGCCAGCTATCCTCTCCAAAAAGCGGGTCATGAGGCTTGTTAATGTCGGCCATTGTTCTTGGCTTTTCTTGGCCAAGGTATGCAGTGACCA
This sequence comes from Aegilops longissima, assembly GCA_021605205.1. NCBI lineage: Eukaryota > Viridiplantae > Streptophyta > Magnoliopsida > Poales > Poaceae > Aegilops > Aegilops longissima. Next base: position 234 of record JAHIAM010000771.1, read on the forward strand.
TTAAGTCTCGGACGTTGTGTTTGAAGGCTGCTAAAGGCTTGACGTCCGAGACAGTCGACTATTTGGTTCTTTTAGTAAGGAACATGTTCGAATTACAGGGCTGACTCTACGGGCTGTTGAGTTATGTGACTTAGATAGTACGCATCCGGGGCGGACATAGGTCCCTGAAAATTTGCGAAATGCATCCTCGAGCTCTTCCGGCTTCAATGGTATTTTAGGGAGGCTCTTAAGCCAATGCAGTGGCCCTTTGAGTTTGAGGGTAAGTATTTTATGGCGTGGAGATCATCTCCTCTAGCCATGTGTATGTGGAGGATGTAATCCTCAATCCATACTCGAGTGCATTGTTCCATCGTATGCCTCTATGTTTACGGGTTTGAATCACTTTGAAATCCATGATCCGGCACCTCATCGGTGAAACATAGGGGATGTCTTGGCGCCCACATGTTGAGTGTGCCATGATGTTGGGATATTGGGCGTGTTGTATTGCTTTGAAGAGCTTGCTTTCTCGGCCCATAAACGGACCTAAGCTGGGCCATCCTTTTGATGTGAATCCTTATGCTGATCAGCGTGCGGCTTGTGTGCGGTGCCGTTTGCCGCTCTCTTTTTGCAGTGGGTCGTCCATCCGGCCGGGTGGCTTTCTTACTTTTTGATTGTGGGGCTCTATGGCCTCCTCATCAAATTCAGGCAGTAACTTTCTCTTTGGGTAGCTCTTTGTTGGCGACTATCGCCGTATTTGTCTGCTGGTGTTGAATACTCTGCTCCATCGATTCGAGTGCATCTTCCGCTGTTTTGAGCTTCACTTCGCTTTTTCGAGGCTCGCACCGTGGCGGCGAGCCTTTTCGGAGGTTATTGTGCTCCAACAATTTGTCCGGACTGTTGTATTCGCGGGGACATATTGTTTATCAAGTTGTCTTGTTGGACGATTGCTCGATAGCATGTTAAATGATCCACGGTTAAGCCCTGCTTTTGGTTGGGTCTTTGTTGAAGCGAAATGGTTGCGTATCGTTGCCGTTTGACTGCTTTTCAAGGGTTTTATCCTTCGTAGCATCCGTTGTTCCTCATCTTCATTTCCTTTAGGCGTATCCACCATGTATACATCATGGGATGAGGTGGTTGTCCGACATCCTATAAGCGCTGGTTCATTGTTGTCTCCTACATCGTCGTCCATACCGTCGATGTCTTGAATCAATCGAACACGTTGTGTAAGCTTTCGACGATTAGCTCTGAAGTGGGTGGTGGGTGGGCGTTGAATTTCTTCGTCGTCGCATCCCAACCTTCTGACCGTAATCCGGCCATGGCTCTCGAATAAAGAGAGACTTTAGTGAATTGAGGATGGGCCAAGGGCGGGTCTTTGAAAGATGTCATGACGATGAACTCCATGACCGGCGCCCGTCGGATTCGATTGGCGGTAGCGGAGGTTAGTCCGGAGGAGTCCGGCACCTGAGTCAAGGTCTTCGCAAAGGACAGGGATGGAGTTGGCTCAATCGCCGTATTGATCGTAGCCCCGGTGGTGTCCAACCACTCATCCTCGTCGGGAATCGGCTCCAGATTAAGGGTCGGGCCGGATCTTGATGCGGCCTCCGCGGCCTTTGTTCGGCTGCAGAGCTAGATCATGCCCATCGAGGCGATGTGCGCGGCAGCTGCGGCTCAAATCGCCGAAGATCAAGTCTCCGCGGACAAGCGTAAGCGCCGAACCAAGTCCGCCTCAGCGAGACCCAACCATAGAGCAGGAGGCGAACGGTGGGCCAGCGAACATGCTATCGAGCAATCGTCCGAACAAGACAACTTGGATAAACAACCCGTCCCGGCGAAGACAACAGTCAGGACGATCTCACGCCGGACAAATTGTTGGAGCAAAATAACCTCAAGAAAGGCTCATCTCCACTGCGTAGCTGAATAAGTAAGCGGAAGCTCAAAACAGCGGAAGATGCACTCGAATCAGATGGAGCAAAGTATTCAACGCCCATGACAAATACAGCGGCGATCGCCCGAACAAAACTACCCAAAAAGCTACTGCGAATTTGGCGAGGATGCCTTAGAGCCCCCATAATCAAAAGTAAGAAGGCCACCGATCGGATGGGCGACCACGCAAAAGAAGGCGGCAATGGCGCGCTTTTACAAGCTTGATATCGATCCACATAAGGATTCACATTAAAAGGATGGCCAGTTAGATCCATCTATGGGCCAAAAGCAAGCTCTTCAAAGCAATGCAACACGCCAAAATCCGAACATCACGGCACACCCAAATATAGGGGCACTTTTACCCCTGTGTTTACCGATGAGTCTTTGGATCAAATTCAGCGGAGTTCAAACCCGTAAACATAGAAGCATCTGACGGAACAACAGACCACAGGTCTCGATTGAGGATTATATCCTCCACACACACATAGCTAGGAGATGATCTCACGCCATAAATACTTACCCTAAAAATACCATTGGAAGTTGGGACTTATGTCCGTCCTCGGATCACGGACAATTTAAGTCATATAACTCAACAACCCGGAAAGTCAGCCCACAAATTCAGGAACAGGTTCCTCACCAAAAAGAACCAAATAGTTGACTGTCCGGATGCGAGCGTTAGCAGCTTTCAAACACAACGTCCGAGGGCGAATGGCTCGCCCGGACACCTCGGCCAAGAAGCCGAGAACCATGGCCACATTAACAAGCCTCATGACCTGCTTTTGCGGAGAGGATAGCTGGCTAGCAAGATCGGCACCAGCTGACCCAAGTACATCGAAGTCGGGGATGGAAATGGGAAACCACGGTGCAACAAGGACCAGCGCGGATTAAAGAGCGGTCCAAAAGCGCGGCGGTCAAGCGCCCGGATTCAAAAGCTCACGGCGAGAACAACAAAAACTGCCCTTATAAGGACAATAGCGATGAGCTATCAACTTAAACAAAATCTTGGACAAGATATGTCAAATCCACAGTACTCATGAGGCCGACAAACCATACCCAAAGAGATTGTTGGGTCTTCAAACAGTCCGGCAGACTCAACGCCCGAACACAAGGGCTCGACACACCAAGTGAGGATGATAGCGAACCCCACAAGCGAGCAGGAAAACAAAAGAATTTCCCACAAGAGGTTAAAACAGTAAACTCACTTCCGTGATAAAAGGAAAAAGCAGGCGGCACCCATTAAGATCGCGCGCCTTTACTACCTAGCGAAGTACCAACCTTGTCAAAACCAATCACCTTGACCATCGGGACTACTCCGAAGGTATCCGGAATGCAGGATGGACTGCCTTGATATTGGATCCTATAATCGGCGGATTCCAATTTACACAAGTCCTCATGGATGGCGGCGGTGACATAAACCGATATATCGAGGACACAATCCATGAGGATGAGGATAGACCAACCAAAATTAGCCATAGCAACACCTCCTTTAAAGGTGTAATGCGAGGCCCAAATGCCCATTATGCGGGCTCCCTACTACTAGAAGTTGTGTTCGGTTCATCCGTCAACTTCCGTCATGAAAAGTTAGTCTTCCATGTCGCCCCATTTAAAAGTAGCCATCAAGCACTATTGGGACCTGAAGCTTTCATTGCTTTTGCATAATACCGCATTATGCATCTCTAACACTTAAAATGCCGGTCCACAGCGGCATCATCTCATTAAAAGGAAGTATTAAGTGTTACTCGAGCACGGAAGAGCGTGAGGCGCCTTGACAGCCCACACCTATCCGGCTCCGCTAGTCAAAGAACTGAATAGGTCATTCAAACCCCGGACACGGCTAAGCGAGCCAGCGACTACTAGCGGCATACCCCATACAAGGGGCTACATGCATGTATAACAAGATACAATAAAGCTCAATTTTATTCACTTCTTGAATCGTACTCTGTTTATTTAATATAAAGTACATCTTCGCATGATCCTTTTCTTTTAAACTAAGTTCCTCTCTTTTACGGATGAACAACGTGCTACACCCGTCAAGATCGGTGAGCGGAACACGGCCGGGGCGTGCGGTAGGGACCCGTTGCAAGGATTCTTTTCAGATTAAGACCTGCGTAAACCTTTTCTTGTCTCTTGTTGATATACATCCCCGGTTTCTTACTATAACCGAGGAGGGCACTGGCGTTTTGGCATTGGCGCACTAGAATTTTTCGCGTGCACGGACACCGGGGCTTAGGGCATTATTCTGCCCGTTTTGTAAAGACCGAATACCTTAGGGAGTATTGGCGTCTCGAGATTAGGCCTTATGCATCAGTTCGAATCATGTCTTTGGTCAAATGTTGGGTTTGCCCGGCTCCTGTGTTTTGCTGCCTTATGTTCCATTCTATTGGCTAGCGGCACCGGAGAACTCTGCGATTGTGCCCGGTTCGGCCGGGCGAGCACCTCGATGAAAGCGAAAAGTTGTCATGATATAGAGAGGCTGGTCAACCCTTTCGATGACTCGTCGGAATGTTTAGAATTCCTCTGCATTAACGAAGGACGGTTTTCGATCGAGCACACTCACGCACCGAATTCGGGAGAGTGCGGTGCCCGAGAGCTATATAGTAGCCCCACCCTCAAACTCCTATGGCTAAGTGAAAGTGATAAAGCATTATAGTCCGGTTGCCTAGTTTGCTCGCTACCACCTCCTTACGGGACCAAGATGTTGGATTAAGTGTGAAAAAGCGCCTTCTTTGCAAACACCCCGCACTATATGCGTGGGGGCTAAAGCCAAGGACTGCCATCTTCGGGTTATATATACATATACATAAGCGGCCGCACGAGGGAGTAGTCTACTACTTGAGCGCACAAGTATAAAAAGCTCTTATATTATATTGAAACATTGTTTTCACAAATCATACATGTCATTTAAACATGATATCCTTGAGCACTGCGTCTCTATTAAATAGCGCCTGCGGAACTTCCTCAAAATAGTGCTCGGCGGTACTAAACTTCATCCGAATCTTGGGGCCATAACATCGGTGGCCTTCATCTCGCAGTATGTCTTGACACGGGCGAGCCATCGCGCTCCCTCAATACTGCCCGACCGCTTCATTGCGTCGTCTGTGATACCGCACCAAGGCTGCTGCACTAAGCCAAAATAACTCTTGGTGGGGTCCGCTTGGCCACAAATGAGTCATGACATGCTTCATGGCAAGTCCGGATAATTGATTCAGCTCGGCCCATTCGACCAACCCGATCGATCAGCGGAAGAGGGCGCTCCGGACTATGGAATTGCGACCAATATAGCTCTTCCCTTGGTGCCCTTACATCCTCGGAAGTGCTCAATCGCGTCCATGGCTTCGCGCTAAGTCGAGATATAAGCATCCTCCGAACTCCACAACTTGTCCAGCGAGCATGCCGGATCCCTATATTTCCTCCATGAAGAAAGCGGTTTTCCAGCGCAATAGACCGGCCTAACTTAGCTCCTCCTTGGCGCTCTCAAAGTAGAACGGGCATCCTTGGATTCGGCGGTGGCCTTTTTCAGGCCCTCTTGCTCCGCATGACGTTCTTTTTCGAGAACCTCGCAGCGGTCGGTAGTATCCTTCAATTTTCTGGCCATATCGGCCATTTCCTCTTTAGTTGGCGTTGAGCAGCCCGTTAAACTTCTAGCTCTTGGCCGCCCTTAAGCGACCACATTACTATTTACGGCTTGCTCTTTACGCTCGGCGAGTTCCGCCCGCAGCTCCTCCAACAGCGGCACCATCGCATTAAGCAGACAAGTAGTAAGGCATGGGCGTCAAGCTCCCTTACGGTGCCAGCGTGAAATCGCATACCTTGTGACTCGTCAAACCGTTTATTGACCGGCGCGATATGCGCATCCGCCTCGTCAAGTGCCGCTTTAGTTCGGCATATTCATCGATCGGCTGGCCACGGACGCCCGCCACCTATTTAGGGCGGCGACATGTTATAACTGAGATTATGATCCTCGGCACGCTGTCAATTTTGACAACATACCGAGTCTCGAGGGCTAATATCTATCTGAGCGCATTCTATATGCATAAGCTGTCGGAAGGTACATTATTTTGTGTACCTCAAACCCGTCGATAAACTTCTAAGCGGCTTCATGCAATCCGCTCTCGGCGGATGCAATTCTTTCAATCACCATACCCATTAGAAACACGGTGATCTTACGAGATAACCGCTTCCCGACCGAATCCTTCAGCTCCTCCGACCGCCGCCCGGTGTACGAACCTTCGGCCCCGCCGAACAGAAACCCTCGCGATGACACCTCGGGGTCGTCCGCCTCGCATGGTGCGACAGGTGGAGGCTTTTAGCTCTCCATCATCTCGGAAGAAGATCCCCGAAGGCGAGCTTCTGCTGAGAAGGGCTAAGATCCGAACTACAAGGTACAATTTCGGTTATCTTTAGAAATAGATCTTGAGGTTGTTCCTTATTTACAAGACCCTTCCTTTTTACTTACGGCTCATTTGGAGGCTGATCCCTTGGGGAAGCAGTGCGGCTGGGTTTCTTCCCAACGCGGACTCTCGGCAATTTCTTTCCTCTCTTTGAGGCCTTGACCTCCGGATCTTCGAGCGGTCCTCTTCTCTCCTTGGAGGTGGGACTTTTGATCCCTCCTTCCTCGAAGCCTCCTTCGTGGGGCGGTTGCTTCCTGCTCCCCCTTCACCTTCTTTAAAAGCGCGGCCTTCAACATCTTAGTCAGCATGGGATCCGGCGTGGTCTCTGGGAGGGCGGACACCTTATTAACTTTGCCTTGGCTATCCACTCCTGTTCAAGCGGCTCCTTTAAAGGGCATACATATGATAAATGAATGAACAACCTGTCGATTCTGGGACTACTTACTTAGTATCTGGCGATTGCAGCTTAGTCAAGACATCTTGAGGCGGAGATGAAGGCCACCGGCGTTGCATCCCAAGATTAAATACGAGCCGAGTACACTGCCGAGCACTATTTTGAGGAAGTCTGCAGGCGCTCGTTTAATAGAGGGCGATGCTCGAAGTATATTATGTTTAAATGACATGTATGATTTGTGTAAACAATGTTTCAATATAATATAAGAGCTTTTTATACTTGTGCGTTCAAGTATTAAAAGCGCCTCTGTCTTGTTGTTGATGTATATGTGTATATAACTTTGAAAGATGGCAGTCTTGACTTCCCCCACGCACATAGTCTTGGGGTGTTTACAAAAAGCGCATTTTCACACTTAATCCAACGTCTTGGTCCTGTGAAGGAGGTGATAAGCGTAGCAAACTAGGCAACGGACTATAATGCATTAACACTTTCACTTAGCCATAGGAGCTCGATGGTGGGGCTACTATATAGCCCCTAGGGGCACGCGCTCTCCCGAATTGAGCGCATATGTGCTGACCGAAGCGGCCCATACGTCAATGCAGGAATTCTAAACATTCCGCTGGGTCATCAGTGGTTGACCAGTCTCACGCTATATCATGACGATCAGTTTTAGCTTTCTCCTCGGGTGCTCAACCCGGCTCAACGAGCACTGTCGTAGTGGTTCTCGGTGCTACCTTAGCCGATATAGCGGGCGTAAGGTACCAAAACATGGGGCAGGAAAACCCAACATTTGACCAAAGACATGATTCGGACCTGATGCATATAAGGCCCTAACTTCGAGGCGCTGAACACTCCCTAAGGTATTCGGTCTTTATAAGCAGGCGAGAATAATGCCCTAAGCCCCACAGTGTCAGTGCAGCGCAAAAATTCTGAGTGCGGCCCGATGCCAAAAGCAGCCTCCTCCTCGGTTATAGTAAGAAACCGGGGATGTGTATCAACAAGAGACACTAAAAAGGTTTCTGAGGTCTTAATCTGAAAAGAATCCTTGCGGCGGGTCCCTGCTACGCGTCTGCGCTTTTGTGTCTTCGTTGTGTTGTATCACAGGCCGGGTGTATACGGTGTTCATCTGTAAAAGAAGAACTTAGTTTGAAAGGAAAAAATATCGTGCGAGAATGTACTTTATATTAAATAAGCAGTGCAGTTCGGAAGGTGAATAAAATTGAGATTTATTGTCTCTTTTTATGCGTCGTGCATCCTTGTATGGGGGTATGCCGATAGTAGATGCGGTCGTGTAGCCGTGTGTCACATCCTAAATTGCTTGACATTAGTTGCATTAAGGCATTCATGTCATCATGTTAATTTCCATGAAAATTGAAATGGGGATTTGTGAAACCCTCGAGAATCACTTTGGAAATGACCTAAATAAAATCGCTCCAAAAGGTCCAAGAAAATGCTCATGTGGCCCTCTGAAAATATTGGACAGAGTTAACAATCTAACCAATATTTTAGGATCTCCTAAGTATTTATTTTGGGCATTTGGAATTAATACATTAAATATTTGCCTTGGATATATATTACTATATATATAAAATATTGTCCAAAATTGTGCCCTTTTGTTGGGGAGCTCGGAATAATATAATTAGCTCCTGCAAAAATTGGCATAATTAAATAAATTAGTTTGGTATTTTAAATAAATCAAAACAAATGTCAGAAAAATAGAAAAGGAAACAAAATAGGTAAAAGCCTTACAGGCTTACCTCCCCCGTGCAGCCCACCTTGTAGTAGCCCTTTGGCAGCCAGCCGGCCCACCAGGGGCATGGCATCTTCTTCCTCTGCCGGGAGGAGAAGCAGCTGCGTCCCGATCTTGTGAGCGAGCCCCGCCCGGCTCCTCCTGCCTCGTGCCCCTCGGCCGCTGAGTGCGCCTCCACGCGTGCCACGCCGCCCCTCGACCCCTCTCATTCTCCCCTCGAGCGCCTCCCTCTCCTCTGCTCCCTCCCTCTCGCCCGGACCCGGCGGGCTCGTCGCCACCCTTCGCCGTGCCACGGCCGTCGGCCTTCCCTCGCCCGCCGATGTGCCCATGGCCTCCGCCTAGCCCTCTCCTCCCTCCTCACCAAGCCCCGGCGCGGAGCACCCCGGCGCCGCCCCACCATTCCCCTTCTCGGACCGCTTGTGCCGTCGCCCAATTTGCGGCTCGGTGCCGCCGAAACTCACCGGCAACCTCCTCGCAACCACGGTGGCCGCCCTTCATTCCCTCTTCCCTCGGCCTCTCCGCGTCCTCTAGGCCATAGCTGCACGGACACGAGCTCCGGCCGCCGCCCAAGCTCGGCCTTGGTGCGATTCGGCCGCCCCACCTCTTCTGGTCCCCCTAGATCTTGCAGCGGGATCAAGGGCTTCCCCTGGTGCCCTCGCCCGCACTTTAGCCCGGGAGAGCAACCCAGCGGCGCTCACGCCGGCGTTCGGCGTCGCCGGCGTCAAATCGCCGATGGCGATGACCCTTGACCGAGGTTTGACCACCGGGTCAGCGACATCTGAGCCCGCCCGTCTGCTTCTACGACCCGCTTACACATTTACGCCCCTTAGTGTCGTTGTTTATTTTCTGTTAAGATTAGTACTAATGGGTGGACCCCGATGTCGACATTGACTCCGACAAGTCAGCGTTGGCCGGTCCCACATCATCCACAACCCAGCTCTGAGTCACTGACGTGTGGCCCCCACCGTCGGGTTTGACTAGGCGCCCTGTTGACCAGCGGCGTCACATTGGCGTCGGTATGCTCATAATTAGGTTTCTAGATTTAATTTAATTCAGTAATTTGAAAATACTCTAAACTTCTAAAAATCATATAAATTCAACCGTAACTTCGGATGGAAATAATTTATATATGAAAATGATCAGAAAAATATGAAGAATCTGTTTATGCCATGATCATGCATGTTTGAACAAGTTAACATCACTGAATAGGATGAATCATGATTAGGGTAATTTAGGAAATAGCATTTTGAGTTGGAATTCAACCTTGTTTGAATTCCACTCCAATCTTTAGTTTATTATTGCATTAGGTAAATTCAGTACCTTAACATGATCATGCATCATATATGTGCATTGCATTGATTGTGCTCTCTCTTGTTTGCGGTAATTTCCCCTCGGTGAGCGATGTGCAAGCGATGATTATTCGATGACACCGATGAAGAACTATTATCTTGAAGTGCGAGCAAGCAAAACCCCTTGTTCATTCGATATAATCCCACTCTCTCGCTCCTGCTCTATTTTATTGCATTAGGACAACAACGATTCATGTGTTACTTGCTGCGGTAGCTGAACCCCTTGATCCTTTGCATGACTGTCATTCCACGATAATTAGATGAAACCCACTAGCATGAGTAGGAGTTGTTTGAGCCCATGTTGTGCCTACTCATTTATGCTTGTTTGTCATGCACTCTTTGCTTAGAGTTGAGTGGGTCGATTCATCGGGAATGAATTGGAATTATTATGAACATGTCCTATTGTGTGTGAGCTAAGTGTGTGAACACGATTTGGTAAAAGGTAGCGGTGAGAGGCCATGTAGGAGTACATGGTGGGTTGTCTCATTGCAGCCGTCCTCGAGGAACTGAGTTACGTGTTTGTGATCCATGAAGCAGTTACTACCACGCATTGGGATCCTTAATTGACCCTCTCGGCTTCTTAACCACCCTTGTCCTCGGTCAGGGAGTTGCAAGTAGTTTACGGTGTTTGTAGCATCTTTGGGGCCGCATAGCGCTGACCTTAGGGGTGGGTTGTGTTGCGGTAGGCACCGTGGCCGGTGTACCGAGTGCCCGTTTGGTATCTCGGGAACCCTGCACACATCGTTCGGGGCTGTATGGGAAACCTCGGCGGACTCCTGCGGATGGAACCGAATAGGCGATAAACCTGGACTAGGGACTTGAGTGTTTAGGTAGGCCGTGGCCGACACCCGTTGGGCTTCCGCTTGAAGGTTGCAGTACATGTCGTGTAAGCAGCGATAAGTGGTGAGCGTGTGTGAAGAAGTACACCCTGCGGGGTTTAATATGATCTATTGAATAGCCGTGTCCACGGAGAAGGACTTCTGGGTTGCCTATATCGGTTCATAGACAAGTGAAAGTGGATACTCTAAAATCGCAAGATAAGCGTGAGTGCTATGGATGGCGTTCTCGTGAGGGAGGCGGGAGGCGGATCCATAGTGGTGTATTGATATGGTGAATATGTGGACTCGTGTGCCACCTCAAAGAGTTACTTGCGATCGTAGTTCAGGATAGCCACGAGTCAAAGCTGGCTTGCTGCGGTCAAACTCCACCACCCCTTTTGATAATGATGCATATGTAGTTAGTTACGATGTAAGTCTTGCTGAGTACAATTGTACTCACGTTTGCTTATTCTATGTTTTTGCGAGAGGCGTCGGTCTAGCTAGTAGTTCGCTTGGACTTGACGTTTAGCTTGTTACCTCAGCTACGATCTTGTGCCTCGGCGGGATCGGTAGATAGTCGGGCTTCTCGGCCTTTTTCATTTATAGTTATGCGTACTCGAGACATGTTTAGCTTCGCTTGTGCTTTGACTTGTATGCTCGAGTGTTGGGTCATGAGACCCATGTTTGTAATATCTCGCTCTTGGAGCCTAATGAATAATATTTGAGTCGTAGAGTTATGTTGTGATGCCATGTTGTATCTCGCATATTGAGCATAATGTGTGTATGTTTGAAATGCTTGGTATGTGTGGGATCCGACAAACTAGTTGTTTATCCTTGGCAGCCTCTCATATGGGAAATGTAGTCTCGTGCTTACGGCGATAGTAGTCCGCTACAGCCGGTTCACGAGTCCTGCTAGCCAGACACTCTGCTTGGACACTTGGTGGCGGCATGTGTCTCGCCGTTCCTATATACATCCCTTGGAAATGTCACGCGGTGTTATTGAGTCTGCCTAGCCTGCTACAGCCGGGATACGGAGTCTGTTAGCCAGTGCTACAGCCCGAATACATCGTTGATGACCGACATGCTCGATGTGATTCATGTATGCTGTCCCCATGGGTTAGCGCCGCTTTGGGTTCACGACTAGCCATGTCGGCCGGGTTCTTTGTCATATGGATGCTAGCGACACTATCATATCGTGAGCCAAAAGGCATAAGCGGTCCGGGCCATGGTAAGCGACACCCGTGGGGATACCGTGCGTGAGGCCGCAAAGTGATATGATGTGTTACATGCTAGATCGATGTGACTTAGGATCGGGGTCTGACAGCGTTGGTATCGAGCTTTGTTGCTGTAGGATTACCAAGCCAAACTGGTGAAGTTGTGTCTAGAAATGCTTTAGTTATGTAAGGGAATTGATTGTGGAAGGAGCGTAAGGCTCTTTTTACTCCTTATACCTCATGGCCTTCGATCTGAGTCATCCTCTTCTCTTCTCGGGGTTTAAGAACTAGGCTTCTCATCTATCTATTAGGATGGCGTGTTACTAATCCATAGACCTTTAAGATTGTTGGTTTTAATCCCAGTTCAGTTTCTACTACTTTCGAATGATAGCTGTTGATCTCGGAATCTTGTTATGATGTTGTTGAGTGGTTATGCCACCATTTCTGCAGGATGTCTCAAATCATTTTGAGCATTTACAGCCGTTATCTGTGTCGAGTCATCGAGTCTCTAAATAGTCGATGCATTTGCAAATCCTTTCTTTCATTCGATGTCCTCTTTGGTGAGAATAAGCACACTAACCGGTGCGTTGGGGTAATTTATTGCCTTGACATATATGTTGGAACTATTATTATGACCCTAGATGTTTAGGAGTCACCTAGCAATTTAGCAATGCTTTTGTATCCCAAGTGTGATGATTAACGGCCATCATTTTGAAAGCATCCCGTGATGCCATTTAGTAGTAGGTATTCTACTCTGGGTTCTGAACCGAGATTCATCCTACTTCATGTTGTTAGTATTTGCTAGTGCCTTTAGGATATTAGTAACCTTGCGATAGTCCTCAAGGTCCGTGGTATTTCCTTCTTCCAAATACTACGAACGCTTATGGCAGAAGTTCTTGAGCCAAAAGATCACAATAAGAGTGCTCTTGAGGAGTTCTCCATTCATAATTGTGAATCTGCCAATTCTACCTTTACGCATGGGTTATCCGGAAGAAATGTTGAGCTTGCTTCGACATACTAATCTGTGCATCCACAACTCAGAAAATTATATGTTCCTTTGAGTTGTTCTCTTAGATGCCTTCGACCTTCATCTATCAATTGATAGCCAAGGGTATGTGTGCATTTGTGTTCATCGATGCATTTTATCCTTGTGGTCCGTCAAGCCATTCTATTCGGAATGACTAGGAGAAACAAACTCGATTACCTCATCCATTTCTAGGATTGGGTCAAAGTAGTTGTATCCATGAGATCAAAATGCCAATTCAGCTTTTGATTCTGTTCTACCTTGAGTGTTACCATCTTTATGTCAAGAGTGTCATGAGGATTGCACTAACTCTCATGAATTCTTGGCGTAGTGATACTTCTCACCATCATCATTCATTCCTCGGTCCGTGTTCTTTGCAAGCGGAATGCCGACAAGTGAGTTGTGATGTGTGAAATCAATACTCGAGCAACTTGTTGCTTGGTAGTGAATGGACAATATTCTCATTCTTAGCGTGTTGGTTATTAAACCATCATCCTAAGATTGATCGTGCTACCTAGTCCTTATTTACGGTGCACCCTTGATTGATGAGTTAGGATTGTGTCAAGTCCTCACTCATTTGATCATATCGTCTTGCCCTCAAAAGCAAGATTGTTCTCGAGCTTAGTAACATACGGTGGTTCGTGACTTTCCAAATATCTTCTTGGAAGTGTTGCGGGTTGTTCCTGGATTGTTATGTTGGGCTCGTGATCAAGTTGGTTTCTTGTGAACCACCTTTCTCCAAGAATCATGTTGGATATCCACGAGCTAGTTGGTTAAGCTAGACAATAACTTGGAGAGTTGGAAGATAAAAGCTTGCCTAACTTAGTTCGATCCAAGGGATATTCTTGTGTAGTGTGTGTTGAAGAAGGATGATATCTTCATCGATTGGTCCTTGTGATCGATTCTTGGACCTATTGTCCTACCAATTCCTTGACTTGAGTATGGGCCATTGTCAAGTCAAATCAGAACCAACGATATTAAGTAATGTTGTCTTACTCGTGGTTGATCCTTGAGCATACACCATTACATCTTTGGCGACCAATACTATCACGTGTTCACATGATGGTGGAAGTCGATGATATGGAAATTCCGATGAGTTCTTTGTTGAGCCCATCGGTAGCATTTTGTCTCCCCATGAGTCATGTTGAACATCAACCTAGTATTGGAAACTTGTGTAAGCATTTCTTCGTGTTTAGTTCATGAAGCATATGTTTGGATAAGTAGTGACTTCCTCTAATTCATGTGCATCTGATGTAAGTTGCCGCCATGAATTGAGAAAGGTTTGTTTTGTTTCTTTGGAATCATCCCAAGTCGGTCATGCGTGCGAAGTATTCTATGGTGCGATGGTGATCATCTTCATCCCATATGGATTCCATAGCACACCAAGCCAGCTGATTGATTTGTTCAAGGAAAAAAGTCTATGCTTGGGATCTAATCCATGGACTTGTGTGAAGACTTGATATCCTCGATGATGGTTCCCCACGAACTCGGTAGTGTTTTATTATAAGACTACCATGTGGTCATGTTTATGCAGGACAATGTGTTCACAGGTTTGTAGCAGAACCAGCTCATGTTTTGGAGCTTGCTATACGTAGTTCATGTCCGAGAATCTCATAGCGCCATCTCGTCGATTTGTGTTGCAACCTTTCCTTTTCAGACATCTTGAGTCTGAAATATCCTAACACCAACCAGATCTGAATCTCGGCAGATATGATGGTTGGAACATTCGAACAGTTGCATTTCGTTCCCAGCTTGCACCGTCCTTGTGCTATCTCGCTATGGGCTGCCTTCTTAGCAATTCTTGTTCAAGATCATCCTCAAAAGTGGACTTACCATGGGTCCCCCCCTTCGATGATAAGCAAATCATCCATTGCGTTGTCTTCAACAAGGTAGTCCACATCATCCATTCTAGTCCGGGTGTACCATTCCTTTGCACTCCACCAAATGATCGCTCGTGATTGCCTTAGGCTGGTATAAAGAGTTCCAATGATCTATGGATCAAAAGTAATTCTTTTTGCCACTTAAGGGAATAGTTCTTTGCGCCACCTTTCTCGAGGTGTCCGTTACGGGATCATGATAAATATTTCCTCACCACCTTGACACCATCCACCATCTTCCTAAAGCGTGGAATTGTTGCCACTAATCAAACTCGTTGTTGTTCTTCCATCCCTCTCGATGCATTTTGTGTCTCAACTCGAGATGTGACACCATCTCGGTCCGTGAGTTGATCATGTTACTGATCTTCATTAAGATCGAATCATGTAGGGTTTTCCCCTTCTTTACATTGTTGTGTGGGTGAAGATCTCGAAGCGTCAAGACCAAGAAGATGGAGTGAACCAACATCTTCAAGAAGGCAATTGGATCATGAAGATTGTGATAGTTTGTGACCTCCTTTTCCTCTTACCTCCGTCTTGAATCTCGGCGAGATTCTTGTTTAGTGGGGTGAGTTGTCACATCCTAGAATTGCTTGACATTAGTTGCATTAAGGCATTCATGTCATCATGTTAATTTCCATGAAAATTGAAATGGGGATTTGTGAAACCCTCAGAATCACTTTGGAAATGACCTAAATAAAATCGCTCCAAAAGGTCAAGAAAATGCTCATGTGGCCCTCTGAAAATATTGGGCGAGTTAACAATCTAACCAATATTTTGAGGATCTCATAAAATATTTATTTTGGGCATTTGGAATTAATACATTAAATATTTGCCTTGGATATATATTACTATATATATAAAATATTGTCCAAAATTGTGCCCTTTTGTTGGGGAGCTCGGAATAATATAATTAGCTCCTGCAAAAATTGGCATAATTAAATAAATTAGTTTGGTATTTTAAATAAATCAAAACAAATGTCGAGAAAAATAGAAAAGGAAACAAAATAGGTAAAAAGCCTTACAGGCTTACCTCCCCACCGTGCAGCCCACCTTGTAGTGGCCTTTGGCCAGCCAGCCCGGCCCACCAGGGGCATCGCTGTCTTCTTCCTCCTGCCGGGAGGAGAAGCAGCTTGCGTCGATCTTGTGAGCCGAGCCACGCCGGCTCCTCCCCTGCCTCGTGCCTCGACCGCTGAGTCGCCTCCCGCGTGCCACCGCGCCCCTCGACCCCCTCTCATTCTCCCCCTCGAGCGCCTCCCTCTCCTCTGCTCCCTCCCCTCGCTTGGGACCAGGCGGACCTCGTCGCCACCGCTCGCCGTAGCCACGGCCGTCGGCCTTCCCTCGCCCGCCCGATGTGCCCATGGCCTCCGCCTAGCCCTCTCCTCCCCTCCTCCACCAAGCCCCCCGGCCGGAGCACCCGGCGCCGCCCCACCATTCCCCTTCTCGGACCCATGGTGCCGTCGCCCAATTTGCGGCTCCGGTGCCGCCCGACTCACCGGCAGCCTCCTCGCAACCACGGTGGCGCCGCTTCATTCCCTCTTCCCCGGCCTCTCGCGTCCTCTAGGCCATAGCTGCACGGACACGAGCTCCGGCCGCCCGCCCAGCTTCGGCCTTGGCGCGATTCGGCCGCCCCACACCTCTTGCTGGTCCCCCTAGATGCTGGCGGGATCAGGGCTTCCCCTGGTGCCCTCCGCCGCACTTTTAGCCCAGGGAGCAACCCCTTGGCCGCTCACGCGCGTTCGGCGTCGCCGGCGTCAAGTCGCGATGGCGATGACCCTTCGACAAGGGGTTTGACCACCGGGTCAGCGACATCACGAGCCCGCTTGTGCCTCTACCCACGACCGCTTACACATTTACGCCCTTAGTGTCGTTGTTTATTTTACATTAAGATTAGTACTAATGGGTGGACCCCCCGTGTCGGCATTGACTCCGACAAGTCGGCGTTGACCGGTCCCACATCATCCACCCAACCCAGCTACGAGTCAGCGGCGTGTGGCCCCCACCGTCAGGTTTGACCTGGGCGCCCTGTTGACCAGTGGCGTCACATTGGCGTCGGTGGCATATAATTAGGTTTCTAGATTTAATTTAATTCAGTAATTTCAGAAAATACTCTAAACTTCTAAAAATCATATAAATTCAACCGTAACTTTCGGATGGAAATAATTTATATATGAAAATGATCAGAAAAATATGAAGAATCTGTTTATGCCATGATCATGCATGTTTAAACAAGTTAACATCACTGAATAGGATGAATCATGATTAGGGTAATTTAGGAAATAGCATTTTGAGTTGGAATTCAACCTTGTTTGAATTCCTCCAACTAACCAGTTTATTATTGCATTAGGTAAATTCAGTACCTTAACATGATCATGCATCATATATGTGCATTGCATTGATTGTGCTCTCTCTTGTTTGCGGTAATTTCCCTCCGGTGAGCGATGTCAAGCGATGATTATTCGATGACACCGATGAAGAACTATTTTATCTTGAAGTGCCGAGCAAGCAAAACCCCTTGTTCATTCGATATAATCCCACTCTCTCGCTCCTGCTCTATTTTATTGCATTAGGACAACAACGATTCATGTGTTACTTGCTGCGGTAGCTGAACCCCTTGATCCTTTGCATGACTGTCATTCCACGATAATTAGATGAAACCCACTAGCATGAGTAGGAGTTGTTTGAGCCCATGTTGTGCCTACTCATTTATGCTTGTTTGTCATGCACTGCTCTTGCTTAGAGTTGAGTCGGGTCGATTCATCGGGAATGAATTGGAATTGTTATGAACATGTCCTATTGTGTGTGAGCTAAGTGTGTGAACACGATTTGGTAAAAGTAGCGGTGAGAGGCCATGTAGGAGTACATGGTGGGTTGTCTCATTGCAGCCGTCCTCGAGGAACTGAGTTACGTGTTTGTGATCCATGAAGCAGTTACTACCACGCATTGGGATCCTTAATTGACCCTCTCGACTTCTTAACCACCTTGTCCTCGGTCAGGGAGTTGCAAGTAGTTTACGGTGTTTGTAGCATCTTTGGGGGCGCGCATAGCGCTGACCTTAGGGGTGGGTTGTGTTGCGGTAGGCACCGTGGCCGGTGTACCGAGTGCCGTTTGGTATCTCGGGAACCCTGCACACATCGTTCGGGCTGTATGGGAAACCTCGGCGGACTCCTGCGGATGGAACCGAATAGGCGATAAACTGGACTAGGGACTTGAGTGTTTAGGTAGGCGTGGCCGACACCACGTTGGGCTTCCGCTTGAAGGTTGCAGTACATGTCGTGTAGCGGCGATAAGTGGTGAGCGTGTGTGAAGAAGTACACCCTGCGGGGTTTAATATGATCTATTGAATAGCCGTGTCCACGGAGAAGGACTTCTGGGTTGCCTATATCGGTTCATAGACAAGTGAAAGTGGATACTCTAAAATCGCCAAGATAGCGTGAGTGCTATGGATGGCGTTCTCGTAGGGAGGCGGGGCGGATCCATAGTGGTGTATTGATATGGTGAATATGTGGACTCGTGTGCCACCTCAAAGAGTTACTTGCGATCGTAGTTCGGGATAGCCACCGAGTCAAAGCTGGCTTCTGCGGTCAAACTCCACCACCCCCTTTTGATAATGATGCATATGTAGTTAGTTCGATGTAAGTCTTCTGAGTACAATTGTACTCACGTTTGCCTATTCTATGTTTTTGCGAGAGGCGTCGGTCTACGCTAGTAGTTCGCTTGGACTTGACGTTTAGCTTGTTACCTCAGCTACGATCTTGTGCCTCGGCGAGGATCTGGTAGATAGTCGGGCTTCTCGGCCTTTTCATTTATAGTTATGCATACCCGAGACATGTTTAGCTTCGCTTGTGCTTTGACTTGTATGCTCTGAGTGTTGGGTCATGAGACCCATGTTTGTAATATCTCGCTCTTGAGCCTAATGAATAATATCTGAGTCGTAGAGTTATGTTGTGATGCCATGTTGTATCTCGCATATTGAGCATAATGTGTGTATGTTTGAAATGCTTGGTATGTGTGGGATCCGACAAACTAGTTGTTTATCCTTGGCAGCCTCTCATATGGGAAATGTAGTCTCGTGCTTACGGCGATAGTAGTCGCTACTGCCGGTTCACGAGTCTGCTAACCCAGCACTCTTGCTTGGACACTTGGTGGCGGCATGTGTTCACGCCGTTCCTATATACATCCTTGGAAATGTCACAGCGGTGTTATTGGTCTGCCTAGCCTGCTACAGCCGGGATACGAGTCTGTTAGCCAGTGCTACAGCCGAATACATCGTTGATGACCGACATGCTCGATGTGATTCATGTATGCTGTCCCCATGGGTTAAGCGCCGCTTTGGGTTCACGACTAGCCATGTCGGCCGGGTTCTTTGTCATATGGATGCTAGCGACACTATCATATCGTGAGCCAAAAGCATAAGCGGTCCCGGGCCATGGTAAGCGACACCGTGGGGATACCGTGCGTGAGGCGCAAAGTGATATGATGTGTTACATGCTGGGTCGATGTGACTTAGGATCGGGGTCCCGACACGTGTCAGGGTTTGAATGACCTATTCAGGTGCTTTGATTAGCGGGCGGATTGGTGTGGGGCTGTCAAAGGCGGTCTCCGTTCTTCGTCTTTCGAGTAACATAATACTCCTTTTGGTGAGATGATGCGGCGTGGACGGGCATTTTAAGTGTAAGAATGCATAATGCGGTATTGCGTTAAAAGCGGTAGCTTCACGCCTGATGGTGCTTGATAGCTACTTTGAATGGGGCGATGTGGAAGGTTAACTTTTCGCGTCGGAAGTTGTCGGGTGAGCGAACACAACTTCTAGCGATGAGGAGCCCGTACAATGGGCATATGAGGCCTGGCATTACCCCTTTGAAGGAGGTGTTGCTATGGCGAATTTTGGTTGGGTTTATCCCCATGTTGCGGATTGTGTCGACATAGCAGGTTTAAATCCTTGCCGCTGTCGGACTTGCGTAAATTGAAGACCGTCGATTATAGGTTCTAGTATCAAGGCAGCCCATCCTGCGTTCGGATACTTTCGGAGTAATCTGATGGTGAAGGTAATTGGTTTTGACAACGGTGTTGGGACTCATTTGGGGTAGATTGTCGTGTAGCGTAATTCAATGGGTGCCGCTCTGTTTTCCCTTTTGTTACTTGAAGTAAGTTTACTGTTTTGACCTCTTGTGGGAAATTCTTTTTGTTTTCGGGCCTCTGCTTGTGGTGCTCGTCATCATCCTCACTTGGTGTGTCGAGCCCCTTGTGTCTGATGTTGAGTCGCGGACTGCTTGAAGACCCAACAATCTCTGTGGGTATGGTTTGCGGGCTTCCAGAATCTTGTGGATTTGGCATATCTTGTCCAAGATTTTGTTTAAGTTGGATAGCTCATCGCTATTGTCCTTAAGGGCAGTTTTTATTGTTCTGCGTGAGCTTTTGAATCCGGCGTTGACTCCAGCTCTTTGGACCGTTCCTCTTAATTCGGCGCTGGTCCTTGTTGCGTCGTGGTTTTCCATTTCCATCCATTACTTCGGATGTACTTGGATCGCTGGTACTGCATCTTGCCTACCAACTATCCTCTCCAGCATAAGCGGGTCATGAGGCTAGTTAATGCAGCCATGGTTCTCGGCTTCTCTGGCGATGTATGCAGCGAGCCATTCGAATTTGCGTCTGGTGAAAGCTGCTAAGGCTTGGCGTCCGGACGATCGACTATTTGGTTCTTTTGGTGAGGAACCTATTCCAGAATTTCGGGCTGACTCTCCGGGTTGTTGAGTTATATGACTTAAATAAATGCGCATCGGAGGGCGGACATAAGTCCCTTGAAAATTTGCGAAAAAGCATCCTCGAGCTCTTCCCAACTTCAATGGTATTTTCGGGAAGGCTTTTGAGCCAATGTCGGGCTGGCCCTTTGAGCTTGAGGGGTAAGTATTTTATGGCGTGGAGATCATCTCCTCTAGCCATGTGTATGTGGAGGATGTAATCCTCAATCCAGACTCCAGGGTCTATTGTTCCGTCGTATGCCTCTATGTTTACGGGTTTGAATCCCGCTGAATTAAATGATCCGGCACCTCATCGGTGAAACACGGGGGTGTCGGCACCCCTATTTGGGTGTGCCGTGATGTTGGATATTTGGGGTGTTGCATTGCTTTGAAGAGCTTGCTTTCTCGGCCCATAGATGGACCTAACTGGGCCATCCTTTTGATGTGAATCCTTATGCGGATCACGTACCGGCTTGTGTGCGGCGCCATTTGCGGCTCTCTGTTTGCCGTGGGGTCGTCCATCCGACGGGTGGCCTTCTTGCTTTTTGATTGTGGGGCTCTCGCCTCCTCATCAAATCGAGCGATAGTTTTCTCTTTGGGTAGCTCTTTGTTCGTATTGTCGCCGTATTTGTCTGCGGTGTTGAGTACTTTGCTCCATCGATTACGAGTGCATCTTCCGCTATTTTGAGCTTCCACTTCTGCTTTTGTGGAATTCTTGTGGTCCAACATTTTGTCCGGCGTGAAATTGTCAGACTATTATCTTCGCTGAGGGACGGGTTGTTTATCAAGTTGTCCTATTGGACGGTTGCCTGCACTATGGCTGGGTCTTTGTCGGCGGGACTTGGTGCAGCGTTTACGTTGCCGTTTGGCTTCTTTTGAGGATTTATCGCCGTAGTGTCCCGTTGTTCCTCGTCGTCACTTCCTTTAGGTGTATCCACCATGTATACATCATGGGATGAGGTGGTTGTACGATTACCCACAGGTGCTGGTTCATGGTTGTCTCCTATATAAATCGTCCATACCGTCGATGTCTTGGTCGAAATCGAGCACGTCGTTTAAGCTTTTGACAGTGGCTACAAAGTGGGCGGTGGGTGGGCTTTGAATTTCTTCGTCGTCTACATCCCAACCTTCCCGACCGTAGTCCGGCCAGGGCTCTTCGATAGAGAGAGAGACTTTAGTGAATTCAAGATGTCGCCAAAGGCGAGTCTTTGAAAGATGTCATGGCGGTGAACTCCTTGACGGTAGCGGAGGGTTGGATCGGAGAGAGTCCGGTACCTTGGAGTCCACGGTCTTCGCAAAGGACAGGGATGGAGTTGGCTCAATCGCCGTTGAGATCATAGCCCCGGCGGTGTCCAACCACTCGTCCTCGATCGTGGGAGTCGGCTCGAGCTAAGGAGTCGGGCCGGCGGCTGGTCTTGACCTCGGGACCTTTGTTGGCGCGAGCTAGATCGTGCCCATCGAGGCAGTCTGGCGCCTTGGCGTGGCTCGAATCCGTCGAAGATCAAGTCTCCGCGGATGTAGGGCGTGTAGTTCAAACTCCCAAATCTGACACGATGGCGGGCGTAGCTTTCGATCTGCTCGGATGGCCAAGTGAATTGGCCCAGCGGTGCAAAACCGCCCGAATCGAAGATCTGTCCAGGGAGAAAAGTCTCACCACTGGACGCGTCGTTGTTGATGGCGAAGGAGCCATCGGGCCTATATGTGGCGACAGAGGAACTCTCAATGAAAGAACCAATGTCGGTGTCAAAACCGGCGGATCTCGGGTAGGGGTCCCGAGCTGTGCGTCTAGGCGGATGGTAACGAGGAGACAAGGGATATGATGTTTTACCCAGGTTGGGCCCTCTCGATGGGTAATACCCTACTCCTGCTTGATTAATATTGATGATATGGGTAGTACAAAAGTAGATCTACCTCGAGATCAGAGAGGCTAGACCCTAGAAGCTAGCCTATGGTATGATTGTTGTCCGTCCTACGGACTAAAACCCTTCGGTTTATATAGACACCGAATAGGGTTAGGGTTACACAGAGTCGGTTACAATGGTAGGAGATCTACATATCTGTATCGCCAAGCTTGCCTTCCACGCCAAGGAAAGTCCCATCCGGACAACGGACGAAGTCTTCAATCTTGTATCTTCATAGTCTAGGAGTCCTGCCAAAGATGATAGTTCGGCTATCCGGACACCCCCTAGTCCAGGACTCCCTCACCCGATTTCAAGCTACACCGAAGGAATCACACCATAAGGCTGTGAAGCATATTCTTCTATATCTAGCTCATACACGAACACTTGGATTATGGTATCCCAAGGTGTCGGTGTCAAAACCGGCGGATCTCGGGTAGGGGGTCCCGAACTGTGCGTCTAGGCGGATGGTAACAGGAGACAAGGGACACGATGTTTTTACCCAGGTTCGGGCCCTCTCGATGGAGGTAATACCCTACTCCTGCTTGATTAATATTGATGATATGGGTAGTACAAGAGTAGATCTACCACGAGATGAAGGAGGCTAAACCTAGAAGCTAGCCTATGGTATGATTGTTGTTAGTCCTCTGGACTAAAACCCTCAGATTTATATAGACACGAGATAGGTTAGGGTTACATAAATTAGGTTTAGCGGTGGGAGATCTACATATCCGTGTCGTAAGCTTGCCTTCACACCAAGGAAAGTCCCATCCGGACATGGGGCCGAAGTCTTCAATCTTGTATCTTCATAGTCTTGGAGTTCGGCCATGGCGATAATCCGGCTATTCGGACACCCCTAGTCAGGGACTCCCTCGGTAGCCACAGAACCAGGCTTCAATGGCAGCGAGTCCGGTAGCGCATATTGTCTTGGCATTGCAAGGCGGGTTCCTCCTCGAATACTTCATAGAAGGTTTTGAACACGAGAATAGTGTCGGCTCTGCAAAACAAGTTCCACATAACACCGTAGAGAATAATTTTTGCACAGATCTGTGGCGTATTCAGCGGCGTGACATCACGCCCGGCCAGGTCTTTATATGAATCGTTTTTTACCGTTCCACCTTAAGCGCGTTTAGCGGCGGTTTCCTTAGCACGTCTTATCAAAGCATAGATCGTGCCCCCTTATTCAGGATTCTCATCAATACGGACGTGGGTAACCCATCCGCGCCATTGATTCTGACGGCAGGAGATAGCGAGTTTTACCGGGCTCGTGGGGGCGCATAGCTCCGTCCGTCCATATAAGGGGATAAGGATCCACCTTTTCACCTATGCCTTCTTCCTCCTTTGCTCCTTCATTTCCGCGCACTTGAGTTCCAGCGCCCAAGTCCGCACATCCCACCTCAACCTTCTCCAACCATGTCAGGAGCGGGAGGCAGGTGGATGGCCTCCTCCGTCACGGAGGGGCACATCATAAGGCTGCGGGAGGCGGATACTTGTCCGCGATATCGCGCCTGAGCTGCTGACAGCGGGGCAGCTCATTCCAACCCCCAGGCCCCATGAGAGGGTGGTGTTTCTCCCCCACTTCCTCCTCGGACTAGGTTTTCCACTTCACCCATTTGGACTTCCACGACCTGGCCCCGAATTTCGTCCTCAACATCTCGGCGTTTATCGTCGTGTGCGAAACCTTCCTCGCATCAGCCCCACTTGACCTATGGCTGAAGACCTTTAATGTCGAGGCGAAGGTTATGGGCGGCTGTCAAGCGGAGTGCGTAGGCGCCATGGTTGGCAAGATGGCCAAAGTCCTATGGCTCGAGGCTCCTTTGTGGAGACAATAAAGGGGTGGCAATCGGGGTGGTTCTACATCACGAGCCCCGCGACCCTGAATGGGTGGCGGCCCCAATTCAGATCTGGCTTCCCCACGGCTCTCGTCATGGAAAGAAGCGGGCACGGCGTGGGGAATTGAACAAACTATCCGGACTCCAAACATGCGTCCGAAACACGGTGGACAAGAATCTCGAGGCTTGTAGGCGTAATCCGATTGATGCTAATCCGCGGATTCTCCCATGCCAACAACGGGCCTTCAATTTGTGGGAGTTCGATCCGGCACGGCACCGAACCTTGAGCGGCTCTTGATACTACGTGCGAAGATGCACGGAAGAGTGCTGTTCAAGGCGCCAAGCCCGCATCCGCTAACAAGATCGCGGATACAGCTTCATGGCGTCAAGCGGCGAGTAAGATTATTTACCCTTTATGGGACTCTTTCTTCATAGATTGACTCTATGTGGGATCTAAAACTCCTAATCTTTGAGAGGACTGGCTGAAAGCGACCGGACAGATTAGCGATCGGCTCCTTTGCGGAGGACCGGCGGGCGCCCGATTAGCGGGCTGCTGGCTCGGCGCCCCATGTGGTGCGGAGAAGAAGGCCAAGAAGGAGGCCACGGGAACTTGAAGGAGCTCCCGGCGCGGTCTGTCAGATTAAAGCAGAATCTTCTCCGAGGACAAGGAGGAGGAAAAAGAACCTTCTCCCCGGTGAGAGGAGAGAAAAGGAAGGCCGCTGGCCCAGCGGGGAGGCGGAGAATCAGAAAGGAAGAACCCTTCCTCGGACTTCTCCACCAGCGTCGGCGGCGAGGAGGATTGGCCTACAAGGGCCAAGTCCTGGCGAGATCGTAAGTGTCCCGATACCCATGGCTTTTTATTATTGCAGTGTTCTCTAATGTGAACAATCGTGCAGCCCGCAAGGCGAGTTCGCCCGATTCATCGGCGGGTCCACAGGCTCGTCGGAAATGGAAGTGCCGCTTCCGACCGCCTCCTCGCCTCACGCTGCAGACGGCGCGCGGTGGGGCCCCAAGGGGCTTGGTCAAGAGGAGGTGGCAGGGAGGTGCCACAAGGCAACCTCCGGACTCGAGCGCGTGGGGGCAAGACCCCGGGGCTCTAAGCCCGACCCTTGTCCGGACTCCATGCGGAACATTCAGCGGTTCGAGTCGGCAAGCGGTCCATCGCAAGAAGGGTAAGGCGCCGGTGTCCTCCGTCCAACGGAGGCACGGATAGCTTCTTGGGCGCTCAGGCGCCTCCATCGAAGGAGCACCGAACTATTATGAGTGCGGTGATCCGGACAGTTCGATCCACCAAGGCGGGCTGACCGAAGCTGTACCAGCCTTCTAGCGAGGCTTTGAGGTAAGTTTAGAATATGTAAAAATATTACCGCATAGGCGGTAGCCCTTGATGCTTAGTTCGATTGTTGGAAAGAAAAGCGGACTAAGGATCTAAAAGATATATGCAGAGAGTCTAACATAAGTATGTCAATATGGGAATGCAGGCTGCTTTCTTGACCTCTGCCGCCTTGGCTGCGGAGTCGATGCGTTAAAAGCGAGCCTTGGCGGTCGAGCGAGCTCGGCCAAGCCAGAAGCAGCTCGAGGACAAGGAAGGTACGTAGTACCTTATTAAAAATACCATATAGAAAGGTTTGGTTGCAAAGATAACAGGAATAACATGGAGTGCTGCGGGGCCACGAATGAGGTGGCGACCACGAAGGAACCGGTGTCCGTGGCTTGGCTCATGGCTGCGGAGCACCGAGCGAGAGAAGGGGAGGCACAGCTGGCCAAAGTGCGGCAAGAGCTCCAAGCTCTCGTGGAAAAACACAAGAGTTTGGGCGTGACTCGAAGACTTCGAGTCAGAGCTCGCCTCGGCTCTTGAGAGTGCCAAAGCTGCTAAGGCGAGGCCAAAAGCCCTCAAGAAATTGAGTCGTTAAAGAAGATAGCAGCGGGTAAGGCATTCTTTATGCAAAGCATGTGAAAGTGAATTACCTATTACTTACCGGTTCGGAGCTCTCCGGAGCATTACGTGATTTGCCCCATAGTGTATACGATCTGCGCATTCTACGCGCCAAGGTGGGGAGCTCGGCGGAAAAGGTGTTCTGGTCTCGATATGATGAGGCGGACATCCGGTGCCTGGCGACCAGCTGAAGCAGCTGGTCGAGCTCCTAGGTCGCCGAACAGGCCATGAAGGAGCCTTATAAGCGGCTGTGGCCATTAGAGCCATGCCGGGAGCTACTTGACTTGGCGCGTGACTGGTTGATGCCTGTCCACGAATTGAAGTCATCAAGCGCTCCGTCTGCATTGAAGGTGTCCGTCGGGCTCTTTCCCGTGCAAAAGTGCCTTTGGGGCAAGCTGGATGCGTAGAAGCTTGTGGCAGACGGGCCACGAAGGGCAAGGAGCATCGCACACCGAAATGTACTATGAGGGCCTCTGAAGGTGCCCGCTTGAATAAGCGGTGAGTGCTCCAAAGATGTAATTTTGAATAGACTCGCATTTGTTATCACATGCGCTGAAAACTTGTTCATCTGGCGCTAAGCAGCGCTTGTTAATTTAAAATATTACCTTACGTGCAGCCGTTTATCAAATTTGAGAGATGGCAAGTTGTTGGCTTCAGCCCCCATGCCACAGTCTTTGGGGTGTTAGGGATAAACTTGAGCACTCTTGTTCCCATTCTTGGGTCCATCTAGGGAGGCGCTCAACACAACGAACAAGGCAACGGACTTAAAATGCTTGAACACTCTCTTAGCCATAGAATTCTATAATTTTAAATTTGGTGAAGCCCCTAGTATTCGGAAGACCGAGTTGAGAGCGCTATCACGCCTTGGCGGACAATTCGGTTCCTCGCTCTAAGCGGCATAAGTCTTTAGGGACCCAAAAACCTCTCGAACAGTGACCGTCTCTCACCCCTATCATGGCGGTCAGTTTAGCTTTCTCCAGAGGTGCTCAACCCAGCTCAAGCTGAGGCACAATGTGATGGTTCTCCGGTGCTACCTTAGCCGATATAGCGGAACATAAGGTACCAAAACAGGGAGCAGGCAAACCAACTATTGACCCAAGACAAGATTGGAGCCGATTCATATAATGCTATAAGTTCGAGGTGCCGCACTTGTGAAAGTGTTAGGACTTATCACACCATAATTTTGGGATACTTAAGCCCCTGGTGTATTGGCGTACCAAAGTATCTGGTTGCAACATGTCGTGAAATGAACATATGTATAGATAAAGGAAGTAGAGCAATAATAAGCAAAAGCTATGTATTGTTTATTCAAAAAGGTACTGCAATGAAAGTAGAACGATACAAATAGTGCGATAAGCAAGGGATGGGACTATCTAACATGTCCCCCTCGAGGGTAAAGCTGCGGGATGGTATGTAAAACAGGTATAATGCTCGTAATAGAGACCACCTGAACACTTGGCGTGGCTTACTGCTTCCTGGCTGTTGCATCGTGAGTTGGCCGAGTCTAGTGCCGGACGGGACTTACGAAGGCGGAGTCATGAAAGTAAGAAAAAGGAAAAAGGAAAAAGGAAAAGAATGACACAATCGGGAGACCTGGTGTGGTCGAGCCGCATTCTTGGCGTGCCGTGGTCTTGCCTCCCCATATGCCCATGGTATCTTGAGGCGTAATTATATGCAGCGTAACACTAACCGCAATTTCGCGAGAGCTGGGGTTGGGGCGGATTACTTCTGGCGTGCTTGATTGTGCAGGCGGTCTTGTTGTAAAGTTACTCGGTAGCAGCGGTGTCCGGGCGCTTAATGGCGGACTCGAGAGTTGCTGTGAGAGCTGCTTTGTACCTCCGCCCGCGAGGGCGTCGTGTGCTCCTCCGTTCGGAGAAGGCGTTGATGTTCCATTGCCGTGATTACTCCTCGAGGGCCTGGCATCTTGAGCTTGAGGTATGCGTAGTGCGGCACCGCATTGAACTTTACAAATGCGGTTCGTCCGGCAGTGCATGATAACCGCTGCGGAATGGGGCGATGTCGAAGATTAATTGTTTGCCGGAAGTTACCGGGATCCGAAGACCACCGAGTGTAGCGAGCTCGTACAACTGGCCTCTACACTGGTATGACACCTTTAAAGCTTCGTCTTTGTAGGTTTAATCCTTGAGGGTCTATGCCCATTTGCGCCTTGTATCTGGTAAAGCAGGTTCGAGCTCTGCCGCCGTCCATCGGGACTACGGTAGAGTGAAATCCATCGATAATAGGGTCAAGAACCAATGCGGCCGAAACGCCGTGGCGGATGCTAGCGGGATGGTCCCTTGATCGAAGGTGATCGGGCGGGGAAGACAATGGGTTGAACTTGAGGCGTGGCTCCATCGCATATCGTCCCTTAGTGCATGCTTCCGCTCCCTTTTGGGTATATGGGTTGCGTATATCATGTTCACCGTCCGCACTTGCGTGGGAAAACCCTTCATCCTCTATTGTTCGGTGGCGGGGCTCTTCCTCGTCATCGCTATACAGCCTTGTCATTGAGTTGGCACTTAACTTGCCTGCTTGCTTGAACACCAACAGTCCCTGTTGGTGTGATTGGCTAGTTTTCGGGGTGCCATCTATCGCTGGCGATCGAGTATTTGGTCCAAGTTGGGCCGGGCCTGGGTATTTCTTTTGAATGGCTTCTTCCTGGCCGGGTTTAGAGCCTCTGAATCCGGCATTGGCGGCCGTATCTTGATGTTATCGCCGTTAATGCGGCGCTTGTTCTTGTTGCGGCCGACACGCCATTGCTGTCCATGGTATCCGAACTATCGGGATGTTTGGCCAAGTTGTTGCCGAGCTAGCCAGCTGTCCTCTCCCGCAAAAAGCGGGTCATGAGTGTTGTGAGGGCTGCCATGGATTTTGGCTTTTCTGTCCTAGGTGCGGGGAAAGCCACTCGTCGTCATGGATGTTATGTTTGAAGGCTGCAAGGGCCTCTACATCCAGGCGATCAGCGATTTGATTTTTCTTTGTTAGGAAGCGTGTCTAGGGTGTGCGGCGATTCTTACGGCTGCTGGATTATGTGGCTAAGGTCATCGGCGTCTGGTGATCGCACATATGTGCCCTGGAAGTTATCAAGGAATGCGGCTTCCAGGTTCTCCCAACAACCAATTGATTCTGCTGGCAAGCTGTTGAGGCAATGCCGAGCTGGTCCTTTAAGCTTGAGTGGGAGGTATATGATGGCATGTAGATCATCACCGCGGGCCATGTGGATATGGAGGAGCTAGTCCTCGATCCAGACCGCAGGATCTGTGGTACCATCGTATGATTCAATGTTTACGGGTTTGAAGCCCTCAGGGATTTGATGATCCATTACTTCATATGTGAAGCATAGTGGGTGTGCGGGGCCTCTATATTGGGCTATATCACGACGTAGCTCATATGAGCTTTGTCTACTGTGTTCGGCCCGGCCGGGTTTGTCGTTGGGCGCCCACGCGATCCGTAGATCGATCTTGTATGTTTTGCCTTATCCTCAATATATCTACTTAAGTCGGTAGCGTTTTCCGTGCCTTGGTACTTTTGGCGTGGGGGTGTGGCTTGGCGGAGGGCGAGGCTTCTCATCGCTGACCCGCAGGGTGGCGATCTGCCATGTCGTCGCTGGTGACTTGGGTGCTTCCTCCTCTGATCGAGCAGCGGCCCGTTTGGGGTAGCCTTTGGAGGCGTTCGAGTTCATACTCTTGGCTGCAAGGACTTGGTCCATCATCGACTAGCGGTCTTGGTCAGCTCTAAGCTGTTGCTGCTTTTCTTGAGGCTGCTTGCCGTGGCTATAAGCCTGTGTTTGAAGCAGCTCCTGTTGGCCGGGATCCTCGAGGCACGACAAATTCATCGTCAAATCGAGGCTTGCCTCATCTTGGAGGGCGCATAATTATAGTCCTCGACCTCTCTTTACGCCACCTTTGTCGTGCGGACTTGTTTCTCCTCCTCCTGCGCTAAGTCCTGCTTGGAGGGTTGTCTTCAGTGCTATCAGGGGTGTTATTATCTCCCGTGCGGAATCACCGTTTTTTGTTGTGGCGGGATTTAGGCGGCGCTTGGCCTTGGCGCTTGGTTGCTTTTGGAGGGTCATCCTCCGTTGTTCCATCGCCGTTCCCATCTTTTGGGATATCCACCATGTATATCTTTGTATGAAGAGGTGGCCTTCGGTGCCTGTAAGCCTTGGGTCTTGAGTAAATCTCGGCATTGTCGTCCATACCGTCTATGTCTTGGGCGAAGTCTAGCATGTCGGTTAAATCATCGGCAGTGGCTACAAAGTGGGTGGTGGGTGGGCGTTGAATTTCTTCGTCGTCGCATCCCAACCTTCACATGCGTAGTCGGCCAGGGCTCTCTGGATAAAGAGAGACTTTAGTGAATTCAGGATGTCGCCAAAAGGCGAGTCTTTGAAAGATGTCATGGCGATGAACTCCATGACCGGCGCCCAATCGGATTCGATTGGCGGTATGGAGGTTGAGTCCGGAGAGAGTCCGACACCACAGTCGAGTCTTCATAAAGGACAGGGATGGAGTTGGCTCAATCGCCATAGAGATGGTAGCCCCAAAGCGGTCTCCAACCACTCGTCTCGATCGGGGAATCCGGCTCCGGATTAAGGGTGGGCGGATCTTTGGTGCGGCCTCGAGGCCTTTGATGGCTTTGCGAGCTAGATCATGCCATCGAGATAGTCTGCACGCTTGGCCCCAGCTCGAATCCGTCGAAGATCAAGTCTCCGCGGATATCGGCCGTATAGTTCAAACTTCAAATCTGACACGATGGCGGGCGTAGCTTTCGATCTGCTCCGGATGGCCAAGCGAATTGGCCCTTGATGCAAAGCCGCCCGAATCTGAAGATCTGTCCAGGGAGAAAAGTCTCACCTGGACGCGTCGTTATTGATGATCGAAGGAGCCATCGGGCCTATCGGTGGCGACACGGAGGAACTCTCAATGAAAGCACCAATGTCGATTGTCAAAACCAGCGGATCTCGGGTAGGGGTCCCGAACTGTGCGTCTAGGCGGATGGTAACGGAGACAAGGGACACGATGTTTTACCCGAGTTCGGGCCCTCTCGATGGAGTAATACCCTACTCCTGCTTGATTAATATTGATGATATGGGTAGTACAAGAGTAGATCTACCACGAGATCAAGGAGGCTAAACCTAGAAGCTAGCCTATGGTATGATTGGTGTTAGTCCTCGGACTAAAACCCTCGGTTTATATAGACACGAGATAGGTTAGGGTTACAGTCGGTTACAATGGTAGGAGATCTACATATCCGTATCGCCAAGCTTGCCTTCCACGCCAAGGAAAGTCCCATACGGACAGCGGGGCCGAAGTCTTCAATCTTGTATCTTCATAGTCTTGGAGTCCGGCCATGACGATAGTCCGGCTATCCGGACACCCCCTAGTCCGGGACTCCCTCACAAGGGCTCGGCTTTTGATCTCATTGGATATTTAGACTCTGACTATGCTAGTGATCATGTGGACCACAAGTCAACATCAGGCACATGCCATTTCCTCTGACGATCCTTGGTCTGTTGGTCCTCGAAGAAACAGAAGTGTGTATCACTATCTACTTCTGAAGCTGAGTACATTGCTGCTAGTTCTTGTTGTGCTCAATTGCTATGGATGAAGCAAACCCTCAAGGACTATGGCGTCAACATGAATAATGTGCCTCTCTACTGTGACAATGAGAGTGCCATCAAGATTGCTCATAACACAGTTCAGCACTTTCGAAGACAAAGCACATTCAGATTCGTCATCATTTTTTCGTGATCATGTGTTGAAGGGTGACATCTCTATTGAGCATGTGAAGGTGAAGAACAGCTAGCCCATATCTTCACAAAGCCCTTGGATGAGAAGAGATTCAGCAAGTTGTGGTGTGAGCAAAATATCCTAGAATCTTGAATGTCCTTTGAAAAGGACACACA